>JAWNNU010001954.1:0-62522 GCA_035044585.1 Scaptomyza polygonia | reverse complement strand
TACCCAGCATTGTGTTTTTAGTTAAAAGTTTATTTATGTTCCCAGCTCTTTTCCAAAACCCATGATTTGCGACTTAATATTTGGACGAAATTATTTGAAAAGAACTATTTTCAGCAGTATTATATTCTAAAAATCACTAACATTGCATTTATTCCTTGTACCAAAATTTCCCGTGAAAAACCGTTAGAGCATCCTAAAATTAACGATTCTGCGCTGTCGCTAATGAAGGCTTGGCACTATGAGGATGATAAAACCGTTTTGTAATCGGATTCGGAGATTTTTCTGAAGGTCAGTGGTAAAGTTAAAAACGATGCGCGATGTGAGCAATGTGACAACCAAATGAAGGCATCCAAAAGAAGATCACATCTAACATTTAGTTTTAGCTGCTCCGCTTAGTATATTTTTGTACTCAATACCGAAGGTAAATAGTGTATTGGGTTTGTGCAATGTCCGTCATGGTGTCTGTCCGTCCGTCCGTCTGTCCGTCCGTCTGTCCGTCCGTTTGTTCTCAACGTTTTTCCACACACGTCAGGCCAGAGACTTGAAACTTTGCATATGTCTTTATCTATTTGAATAGTAAATTAAAGTGTTAAGATTAGGGATCTACGATAATTGGCGGGTCAGGCAAATCAATAAACTCGATAAATCAAAATCACGCTCGGCCTTACAGCTAAAACTACCAAATTTTGGGAGAAGAAAGCTACTAACAACCGCCAAAAAAGCATCACAAATTTTGGAGCCACAAAATTTGGTAGTAAGATAGAAATTGATATCATACACAGATCTGCAGCAAAAATTTTATAGGTTTTTGTCGTTCAGGCAGCTAACACCCCTGCTGAATCCGCTCCCATTTAAATCAGGTCTCTTCTGGATGCGTCCGACTGCAACGTTTCTACTTGCTATTTATACATAAGCATATGTTATTTATTATGTTACCCTTTAGAAAACTAGTGTTATTTGTCTCCCGCAGCGGATCCAAAAGCAGGTAGCGCCATCGGCTGACAGACCTACAAAAAGGACTTCAGAGACGGTGACTTCTTTAATAACTGCTTCTAAGCCATTAGTTACATTAACTCAGCCACATTCACTGCCGCTAACAAGTCTAATACATACTTGAATAACATGGCAATCGCTCTACAAGTAAAAACGTGAGACCAATTAGTGTGCTGAGGAAGTTAGTGCAATTTAACAATAATTTCAATACAAAGTAATTAGTTGCTGGACAAGGGCTGAGAATTTCAAAGGATAATTGTAGTACGAAACGGATATTGAATATTTCATAGGGTCATCGATAAAATCATAAGAAGCGGCTGGTAATTGCGCGATATACGTGTCATTCAACATTCATACATTTGGCAAATAAAATCACCAATCACTATATATATATACCATAATCGTCTACATCGACGAAACATAGGAACAATTAGTATACAGAAAACGCCAGATAAATAACATTTTAGCTCATAATAGTCCGAAAGATCTTGAGGATGAATCTGTTTAGGATAAATATAAGAATCAACAGCTATAAGAACACTTCCATGTTTGTGGGAAAAAAAACTGAATTATCAGAAAATTCAGGTTTTCACCAGCTCACAGCGAATTTATTACAACTGCGCAGATCAGGTATTTCTCGACAAAGGATTTGCTCGCTTTCATTAGGGAAGGGATGTAGCTCTTGTCCATCTAGGCAGCTCCTTTGGGAACAAAAGCAAATGTTTCTTCACTTAAGTGAAATATATTTTATTTTCACTAAGCGAAATTTCTTTGAAATTTGTTAATTTTTTTGTTACGAGTGAAGCGGCAACATTGTTACATAATAAATGCGGCATATGGTATGGATAGTATGGTATGGATCTTGGGTGTAGTCCCTGCAATACGGGATTCACCAGGATAGAATTGAATCTGTGCAAAAGAAATTTCTTCTGTTTGCGCTTAGAAGTTTTAGCTTGGTTCCTGGGATAGACCTACTCCCTTATTCAAGAAGACTTCTTTTAATTAATCTTCCTTCCCTCTTGATCCGTCAAATTATGCATGGTGTAGTATTTGTCACTAATCTACTTAATGGAGAAATCGACTCATCAGTTCTTTTAAGTCGAGTAAAATTAAACGTACCTATTAGATCTACCCGAATCTTTGTACCTCTTAGCCTCGATCGTTGCTCAAGCAACTATTTAATTCATGAACCATTTCGTGTTATATGTTCTGACTATAACAGTCTTTGATCCCTTGTCTCCCTGGAGACCTCAACTCCAGTACTACAAGAATCGATCCTTTTTACTTTAGCTAATCGTAACCACTAATCACTAACTGCGTTCAGGGAACTAAGCTGTTATAAAGCTGCTTACTAAGCGCTTAGTATTAATAGCTGAACACTTGTGAACGCACTGCTTAGCGTTGCACATGAACAGAATTTGCAATGTTGACACATATTTATTTATTTATTTATTGTCAGCTATGAACAGCTGACATGAGAATAAAATGAATTAAAATAATCATAATGAAAATAATTAAGTTTAAAGTAAAATTTAAAATTATGTGTAGTTCTGAAAGTAAATTAAGGTTGAAATAATTATAAAGTTAACGTTAAAGCTCTGGGAAATTCAACAAGAAAATAAGTGGCCCAACATTTGTTGCGTGGATTTAACCTTAATTTACTTTCAGATTTACAAACAACTTTTAATTTAATTATTTTACAATATTATTATTTATTTGTTTTGCATTAATTATAATTTCATGACGGCTACTCCCAGCTGACAATAAATAAATAAATAAGTTAAATAAATATTCTGCAATAGCTTTTAATTTAAGTACAAATTTTAGAACCGAAACATACGCTTTTTTCAATACCAATCAATCTAAATCAAAGCAACCTTGACTCCAGATATTATGTTTATTATTTATTATTTTTATATTTTCAACCGCACCGCAGGCTGCCTGGGTCTGTTCGTCTAATCCAATGAAAACTATTTTATAAATATTGAACTATCGAGATTTGTCCAGAATCTAGTTTTTTTTTGATTTGGAGTTTACTCTTTAAGAATCGATTTGCATATATGTAGCCCGGTATGAAAAACTATGAGGAGTGAAACCAACGGAACCATTTTCGTTAAGTTTTTGTGAAACTTAGCGCATGACGAATGTTGGGTACCTTTATAACATATAAGTGCTATTGTGGATATGTTGTTCAACAATATAATTGCAAATATGTAATTTCATATTTTCATTAGCATAGTTTGGCGCTAAGTTAACCACTGAGAAATTGCTTCAATTATAAATAGTTGATTGAATTGCATCTCCACAGCAGCACTTATATTATATTACTGTGTCCAGCATTCGCTAGTTCATTTTCTTGTTATTTAAGAAATCCGTTATGTTATTCGGAAAAGGAGCAAATAAAACTTGATTTGATTGTATATGCCCAGTTTCTCAGATTTGTATGTGCAATTATTTGCACTTAAAATAAACATGCAGATAAGGTAGTAGTAACTGTTCTTCAAATGCCTGCTACTTTTGTCTAGGATTCTAACCTTCAAATCGGGCATTGGGGTCAGTGACAAGCGTGTTAACGAAATGCGAAGTGCAAGTGATGAAGACGACGTTGACGTTGATAATATTGACGATAATAATGAGCATAATGAGCAGCAAAATGGCGCATGCCTGTACAACCTATCAATAACACGAAGAAAATTTATTTATGCAAATAAAATTAGGATTATCCTGGGTTCTAATATGCCCCAATCACAAAGCAAATTACATTTCAAATCTATAATTCAAAGTTGGCCATGAAAAATTCACAAAAAATCACAAATTCGATTTTCATTCATATTTCAGCGCTCGACATATTTATTTTGTGTTTTTTTGCTCACAATATCTGCTTTGATTTTCTAATCGATATATATACATATCTATAAAAAATAATGGCGGATCCAAGATATGCATTCCTTAACCAACCAATGGTAAGAATGAGAAAATCATGTCAACCGTTTCTTGCACCCATGCAAATCGTGCGCAGGACCTTCAAAAAATAGCAAACGATCCACAAGAAAAACGGTTCCCGTTACAAAACGAAAGGGCAGGTCATGTGCCCCAAACGAAAGGGTAGAGCGGCTAAGCCAAGGTCAGCGAGTACACGAAAACCTCCAAAACACAAGGAGCAAGAAGTGCGCGAGTAATCGCAAGCCAAATTCCAACTCCAAAAAAAAGTCAACAAAGAAGTGCGGGAAGCGGGGGGAGAGCATCAAAACATCAAAAACGTGCGATAAAAACATAAATAATAGCATCTGTCATTCCAAATTCCAAATCAAACGCACAATTTAAAAAGGCTGCAAGAAAAAGTTTTGAATTTGAGTTGATCCCCTCAAGACATGATTTTGATCATACTTACCATTGCATTGGTTGGCTAAGGAATGCATCTTCTTGATCAGCAATTATTATGGATTGATATGTCGGCTAGAAACTCAAATCAGATATTGTTAACAAAAAAACAAAAAGCACAAACAAATATTTCACTTCGAAATTTGTGGAGTTTTCAGCTCGAGCGCTGGAATATGAATGAGAATTAAATTATTGTGTGAAACTAGGTATGAAAGTATTTTTTTGAATTTTTCATGGCCAACTTTGAATTTTAGATTTGAAAAAATGTATTTGCTTTGTGAGTGGGCAATATTAAAAATTAAGATACCCAGGTTTCAAAGATTATCCCTTAATTTGACAGAGATTTGCTTAAATAAATTTTTACCCACACACAGACATCATTGGGACGTGACTTCTACTTGTTATTGATAGGTTGTACAGGCGTGCGCCATTTTGCTGCTCATCATCGTCATTATTATCGCCAATTTAATCATCATCAAATTCGTTTTCATCAATTCCACTTCGCAATTCGTTAACACGCTTGAAACTGAGCCCAATGCCCGATTTAAACGTTCATTGATCAAAAGCTTTGAATGTAAGTTTTTACATAAATCTATTACTACGTTAGCATGCTAGACACAAGTAGCAGGAATTTGTAGCACAGTTACTGCAGCAGCACCATATTTCATTAATTGTTAAAGCAATTACTTAATCTCCATGCTGCATGGATTTTCCAGCCCCCCAGTTATCGTGTAACCCTACCTTCGGTATCGAGTATAAAAATGCAGCGTAGCGGTGTCTGAAGTGACGTTACGTCAGAAATTCTTAGACCCTTAGAAATTCAAAAAAAATATTTAAAAATTTACAAAACCTTAACTAGCCACTTTAGGGTATCGAAAACTTGGTTTTGTTAAGTTAAGTCAAGAGTCTTTAATAACTTCAGTGTTTTCATCCCGATGTTTGTGAATTTGCGAAAGTTGATCAAAGTTATGCAAGGGCATTTTTCAATAAATAAACGACAAATGTTCGTTTATATAGGCAATCGATTTAAATCGATATTAAAATGTGCTATAAATTTAATTAACAAGGTTACTCTGACAAATATTTGTCATTGCTAGATGAGCTTCACTTTCTTTCTCCTGATATATAAATATAATAAAACAAAAAGTTTGGATAATATGAATAGCTTCATTGGCAAGATTGCTAAATAACAAAAAGATTCTTGTTCAAATGGGTACCTAGATATATATCAACGTATAATAAATATATAGATAAATAAACTTATAGAAAAATAACAATACGCCGGTTTGTATCCGGCATATCGGCAGGCAACAGCTGCCATTGGCATCTAATAAGTATTCCAATGGAGATGCTTGTGCCGTTGCCGAATCGCTGCAATTTGTTCTTCGTCAATGTTCGGCATACACTCAACCGTCTAGTTCCCACAAAAATCCCTCCTTCAGCTCTATCTGTTTCAAACAAACAAGCCGTCAACAAATGTCAAATGCAGGTGTTCACGGGAGGTAAGCATAAGAGCCTAGGCACAGGTATTACTGTACAAGTTTCACCTGCCGCTGCGGGTGGCAACTGAATGTGGCAAGCATTGGGATACGTTTGCATTGCCTACCACTAAGCGATTTTACATGCTGCTTGAGCTCGCATTTTCACGTCTAATGTCATTTTCTGCATACAACTTTTCTGCTGGCAACTTACAACTCCTTGCCAAATGCAGCTTCCGGTACAAAACACACACTTTAGATGAATAGCAAGCGAATTCAGTAATACACAGCGTCCTTTCACACACTTTCGACTTTTTCTATGACACTTGAAACCCCATTCACAATCATTCGAGTATATCGTATTTTTACAAATATATATACTCTTACAAATGAGTAGTAAACTAACTTCTTTCTTGGCAGCTATGTAATGTGAAAAAATTTTAATTTTGACAAATATTTCCTGCTCTAAGCATCAATACTGTAAGATATTTTAAATAAAATTTAAAACGAGAAGAATATTACTTCGATTATTACACTTGATATTTTTTTGAGAATAGTATTTATTACACAAAAATCCTTTTTCAAACGGTGGACACATTCCGTAGAAAAGAGCTCAAAAAATAATCGTAAAAAAATATAAATGTGACACATGGATAACTCGTGGTTATGTTCCACAACCTAAAAAAGTCCTGTAAAATTAAATAAATCAATCAATATTTTCTCAAAAACCCGTTCTAAAAATTAATAGTATACTTAACAATTTGTAAGTTATTATGAATCAAAAACTTTTCATATACACTAAAAAAAAATTTAAAAAATGGGATTAGCTTACAGTGAAAATTTAATCAATATGAAGTTATCGAAATTGACTGTCTGTTGGAACGTGTTGCAGTTGCTTAGACTTTTTTTAATAAGGCCAATTTGATTTAACGCAATGTTAAATTTTTGAGTATTGAAAAGATAACTGACTAAACTTAGTTTAAGTACAAAATTTACTTTACGATTTTTATTGAGTTTATTTATTGCGTCCTACGAACTGAAAACTTGAAACAGTGAAAAAGAAGAAAAATGTTTTAATGAAAAAAGTCTTTTCCTATGAAGAAATCAAGCCATGAAGTAAAACTGCCATTTGGATAATATTCTGTTAGACAGTGTTCAAAATTATAAGATAAAAAAATGTTCAAGGTATTAGTACAATTACAAAAATCATGTCTAGAAAATTAAATTAATATTTAGTTTTGATGCATTTTTAGTGACTCTTGCTTAGCCAAAAATATTGTGTAAAAAGTGTATTTTATTTTATTGAGTAGAGTATGTTATTTTTAAATCGCTAAAAAAAACATATGTATGTATATATAGTTTTTAAAGAGATGCGTATATAACATTTTTTATATTATTTTTCATCATGGTTTTTATTTTTTGTACACAGATATCTTAAATGTCAATTTATGGGTTTTACGCGTATTTCTGTTACTGTTACGTACAATTGTTTATACAGTTCGACCTCGCTGAACGCAACCCTCGTTACACGCAACTCCTCGATAATCGCAAGACCAAAATACCTAACTTGAAAAAAATTTACCTCATTTTACATAATATTCTAAGGAAATCACACAAAGTACAGACCACAATTTCTAATTTTATCAAAAGCTTAGAAAATTAAAGTGAAATCCTTACATTGAACACAAATAAACTCGATTTACTTTGATTTAAATGATAAGAAAATGCATCTACTTTTGGAAATAGGTCTCTTAGCCAACAGAATTTTCCCTCGGTTTTCGCAACCATCACAGTTTTCGCAACAGGCCAAATTCTAATAGGTTGCGTTAAGCTAGGTCAAACAGTATATATATATTTTTTTTTCAATCACTTTTTTCTTTACTTATCTGACATACAAATGTGCATGTGCCTTGCGAATGTGAAATGCATTTAAATTTTTTTACACATATATTTTTAGATTTTTTGCATAATTATTGCCTGTGATTTTCAATGTTGATTGCTTGGAGTGTTGACATTTCACTTCGTCTGTCCATTTCTGCTAATGACTATGCACAATTTTCGAATAATTGGAACAATTTTTGGAACTAAAAAAATACTCCTCATTTTTTTCTATGTGTTATCATATGCGTCATATTAATGTATCTCGTATGTTTATCTGTGATTTTGTGAGCTTTTAACAATTTGTGTATCGACATCTGTGAATCTACGATTATGCATTCCAATTAGCTGACATGTTAAATGCCTTTTTGTGCATTGTTTTGTTAACCCACACGTGTGATCTCAAAAACAAATTTGTGTTGGTTTAGTTTTGTTTTCTTATTATGTTTTTTATTATTGGAAATGAGGCAGATTTGTATGTGAAGATAAAAGGCTTAGCAATGTTACCAAATGCGACAGCGAGCACCATTTTAACTCAGTCTCCGATAAAGTAATTTCCTTTGAGACTCTTTGTTTAATGTCATTCCCAAGGATGCTGCTGCTGCAACGATTTTTTTTTTTTGGAAGCTACTGGATCTGCTCCCTAAGCACCTGACCAAGGTTAATAGTTTGTCTTCAGATAATCGCTTGGCAGTAGCGACTCTTGCTCAACTGGTAATTTGTTGACGCTTAAATGAGCCAAGAAGATAGCCAAAGAGAAAACTTGGAAAAGAGTTGTATGTGGGTGAAACACTATTGGTTTATGACTCGCAAACTAAGTTGGGTCGACAAATGGAAGCTGACAGTCGTCAGCGTTAAGGTGGCCAAATTGATTTGCCTGATTCCAATTTAATTAAAAGGCAGCTGCAAGTGCAATGAAAACTTTACTCAACTTGCAACTGATTTCCCGTACGAGAGACTTCATGAGTTTCATATGTACTTACTTAAATGGGAGGCAGTCATTTACGCAAACTTACTGGTGAATTCACAACATCAAAAATCACAAGAATTTAATAATTTTTTCATTCTAATTTTCATGAATTTAACAGTTGTTTATGTTTAAGTTAAGAAGAAAAAAATAAAATTCGTGTATATTATTTGTTCTTAAATAAAATACACACCCCAAATAAATAATGTCATAAATTGCAGCTATTTTTGCCGACTCTTAATGCTCAGAAATCACGCAAAAACAGTTAGCCAAATGGAGCTCAACTTGGGCAATTTGCTTTAGACCGATAATAAATGCAAAAAAAATGTCAGTATAAATTGTACAAAATGTTTGGCAGTTGTTGGTGTTGCGGTTCTTAAACCGCCTTCCAATTGCTAGGACTGCTGAAAGTATCTACAGCTTTCGCCATGTTTGCGTAAATTGTGCAGAAAACAAACATTTAGTGGTAATTCCGTGTTCGCTTTCTCTATCTCTATCTCAATCACTCTCTCTCGCTTCTTGTCTGCTTGTGCATCATGCAAAACATGCTGCTATAAAATAAGCCACAAATGAAAAAAAAATACGAAAAATATAAGCAGACATGTGCGCAAATAGCAAAAATGGAGTCTGTTTTGGGGGTACTGGCTCATTCTGATAACTTTGATTTATGTTTACTGTTCTTTCTTATTTTTGGCTTCTTAACAAAATCAAATTAAATTGTTGGCAGTCAAAGCAGTTTCCTTTTTGTGTTTTTTTTAAACTCAAATGCATTCGTTCGATGCCAAGCGAACCTTTTCAGGTACCGTAACAAAAGAATAATTTAAACTTTAAAGCATCCATGAATCGAAAAATTTAAGAAGCTTAATATATTTATTTCTAATTCACTTTCTTAGAGAATATTGTGTCATATTGTTGTTTCAACTTAAATGAAAAGCAAGATGTTTTAATAATTATCGGATATAGTTTGCAGAAATTCTCAATGGTTTATTGATTATTTGAGTTTATAGCTTTACATATTTACAGGAAAATTTGAAATTAATTTTATAAAATTCATCGGGCTTTTCTGATATCAACAACTGGATTATATTTTAGGCCTCTTTGCATTAATTATTTCAAAAATTGACACTTGAAGCTATCGTATTTATTTCGTAAGCTGCTTAAGAGCTTATAATAAGGAAGAAAAAAGGGTCGTGACACAGCCTTCTCACCTAGAGTAAATACGACCTTTAGTGACGAAAAATCATGTGCATCAGAAGTAACGCATTTTTGGTGGCAACAATGCTCTTCAAGTTTCAAGTTACTCGTTGCAAATGTCACTGCCGTTGCCACTGGAATTGCAATTGCAACTGAATGCCAAGTTAACCCGAGATCTTGGACAAACAAATTGCCAAGTCGGCGACCGGCCAATTTGTGCATTGGATTTATAAAAACGCAAACGCACCAGCGGCGAACGTGGATGGTGTTGCATATTTATGGGCGCCACGGCAATTTATATGGCTAAAATACCAAAAAGCAATTGGAAAATTTCTTAATCGGCTATTTAAACTTGCACAGATTAATGTGCTGCCTTCATACCAACCCCAAGACTAGAGCTTTGGAGCTTTTTGTGTAGAAAAACAGTCGGAAAATTGGGTGAAAGGTATTGGAAAACTGGTAGGCTGTTTAATTGGTTTTGCTGATTTTTGGCACAAATGTTTGAGAAGATTGTCTACAGGAATTTAAACTCTCACCTCAATTGTACTAACAAATTAATAACATCACTGGCTTTCAACCTGTGAAGAAACCACGGCAATTAAGTTGCAATTCAATTGTGAAATTTCAAAGACCTCAAAACTGAGACAGCAACAACAATAGCAACAGCAATAACAATATCGCAAGACATCCGCCACTTGGCGTTATTTGCGTAAACAAAAGGACAAGGCGAATGTCAGCAATTGTCAGAAAGGACGTGTCAAAAAAAACAAAAGGGGGCAGGCTGCCACAATCTTTGCCTATTGAGTATGAGTGAGTGTCATGACATTGCCCTTAGCACTCAGGCTCAGCACTCGATACATAAGATGTAGCTCTTGGTTGTGGGTCAATTTGGTTCGCTCGCCTTTGACCTAGAGACTTGAACCTCGTCATAAATCTTGCTTGTGGCCATGCATTTATCAAACAATAAATCTCGAATGCACTTTTCGGACTAGTCTATTCTATTCTATTTTGGTATACTTTTTGGGAAATTCCGTTGCGGAAGTGCATCGAGTGAATTGTGTTCCCTAAACTATGCTATAAATATTGATTCAATCTTTTTGAACCGACATCGGTGCTAGTTGCATCCCAAATCTTCTTTGATAGGCAATTTAAAGCGCTTCTATAACAAGTTTATTGATTCCATATGCCAGGATTTCATTTGCTATAGCTTTTTAAGTAATAATATTAATTTTTAACGTTTAAATTCAGCATTGAACAAACACAGTCACAGCTCGACGAGCTTTGTTTTTCACAACATACTTTTGGGCATAGAACAGTGAAATTAAGCCAAGAAATAATAGAGCTGAGTTCAAGGAACTTCAGTAAGGAAATAAAAAAGAAAACCCGAAAGCCAAGCAAATGCCTTTTATTGCCACACATATTCCGGACCGAAGAGCGGAAACGGAAATGCGTTGTTATAGCTGCACTGGCATATTGACTTGTGTGGCTACCACAGACTAGAATTTTTTGGAACTCGAAGCTCAGAGCTTTGGGAACGGAGCATCCAGCTCTAGCTTCAAGGAGAACTCAGCTCGAGTAACCAGAAAATGGTTCAGTAAATTTATCTCATGGCTCTGCTGCCCCCAAACACAAACTCATTGGGGCATTAGAGGCCAAAGAGCAGAATAATGTCCCAAATACTGTTCGAGCAAGAGGTTGCTGGTTACTTGCATTGCATGTGCCTCCAAAAATGTATTTTAAAAAACTCCACAAGTGCAACAAACCTTGTTTTGTTCACCGACACACAACAGATACGATGTCCTAGCTGCCGCAGCGATTTCCCGAGTTTTCCATACACATTTGTGCTTAGTTCTTTCAGTTAATATTTTGGAAGAAGAATCGAATGTGTTGATGTGAGCTGAATACTCATTTTGTTGAAAACTCCTGTGTAGGGTTTAATCCTGCTTTATTCAAAACTGATAATAAATTTGTTCAATATTGTTGTTTGTTTATTTCGGCCACACGAACCAATGAATATTTATCAAGTCTTTTAATCACCAATTATTATTGCGTATAAGTTTTATGTTTTGTTCAACAGCTTTTTCACTACTAAAATTAAATGAATTGTATAATTGCTTGATGGCAATTAAGGCAATATTCAAATATTGATTACACTTTCTTTGAGCACATTAAAACAAAAGTGATGAATTAAAGATATCGATGGCAATTTGATGTTAGCTGCCTCCGGAAATAGGCATTTGATAATATTGAGTGCAGGGCAGAAAATCAAAATCTATAATGAATGAATCAATTACTTGAATCATAAGTCGAAGACCATTCGCAGTTGAAGAGCAATTCGAGCATAATCGAATCGAGCTTCATTTAAAGCATTCCAATCGAGAGACTCAGGTAAATTCAATAAGAAAGCGTGAATGAATGTAACTAACATAATTGAAGCTATATTTCATTTGCGTTCAATTTGGTTTTAACCATTGAACACTCATCGCAAATGCCTAAATCAAGTGCGAGTGCTAAACGAGGAGGGTGGAAAGTGTCGTAGGGTTGGAAGGAAATTGACGGAAATGAGTTAGTTGTGGTTTCAAATGGCTTCAGTTAAACTCACCTAAACACAACATTCAATTCATGGTATTGCTGTTTTGTGTTATCGACTAATTAATTTAGTAATACTTTGACACCGAAGGTAAAGAGAATATTGGTTTGTGTCTGTCTGCATTAATTCAGCCTTTTTCGACACTTTTAAAGCAAGTGACTTAAAACTTTGCAAGTATCTTTGTCTATGGCTTGGTCAGATATAGTGTTCACATTGGGGTACTACGGCTATCGATCAAATCGACAAGTGAATGTCTATAAGTCCACAGTTTAAGAGCTTGTGTCATCTTATTTTGTACACATATAGGTGATGATGTCCACAAAAACCATGAAAACTTTGTAGCCCACTTCATCCAGTTCCAAGCTCAGAAGTAGCCATATCTTAAACTGTTTTTGAGCTAAGGACGCAAAACACCACCTTTGCAAGCAAACTCAGTGCTATCCGTTTACTGCAGTCGGTTGCATCCAACGGCAACGTTTTAAATTGGTTTTTTCCTGGTGCCAGACTGAGAAATCAAGCTAACAATGAATGTGTTATTTAATCAGCTATGTACCTTGAATATCACTTTATTAGTTTCTTTCCATAAAAAGACAAGATAAGCTCTTTGAGATAGGATGACAGTAAAATGATTCGCTGGAGACTCGCACGTGTGTGAATTGGATTCAGATTACAAATATCTAAGAATCTTGCCTCTGACCAGTCATAATTACAAGGATCAATCAAGGAGGCCTAATGGCGACAAATTTTAAGCCCAGTGAGCCACAAACTTTCATCCAGCTCAAAAAAACTCGGACACAGAAGTATCCTTGTTGCGGAATTACTCCAAACTTGTAGCTTCAAACTTGCAAACGCAAATGTCATAAAATTTTATCATACCAATAAGGATAATACTCTTGCTAGGGAGTATGCAACTACAAACTTCCAAAAACGTATTTTGTTAACAATTTAATAACAAAATGAAACATATGAGTTGTTTTCATCATAATCGAAACGATTTGAAAAGATTCCTATCGTTACCTCCAAATTATAAATATTATTAAAATATAGTTATATCTTCGTTTCGAAGCGTATTCAGGTATATAATTAAACAGATTTGGCAACTAATTGCACCTTTTTCTAACCAGGCAAAAACCAGGCAAATATGAGTATGAGTTTAAAAACGAATAGACTTAATAAGCTCTTGTCCATCTGCTTTTTTTTTCATTGCTTACGCACAAACAATATTTTCCAAATTCAAACACGGATAGCACGTCAAGAATTCGTACCTGCCGCAGGTGAGCCCTTTCAAACCTTCACACATGGTCAAAAAATGTATTAAAAAACTCGTGAGGTGGATGGGCTACAAGAAAAACACAGAATTAGCACTTACCAATTGTTTGTATTAATATTTAAATTATTTCTTTTCAAGTCACACAGAGCTACTGCTGATGATGACAGTTGCAGTTGCACGCTAAAGTTTGATGTCGAGTGTGTTTTTTATTCGGATGTCCTTTTGTCTCTCGACGTTCTCACTTTGGCTTTAGGACAGTTTTGTATTCTCGGCTGCTGGCATTTTGTCTTCAATGGCAAATTCTTGATCTTTGCACTTAGAAAGCTAGTTTTTCACATGATTTCACATGCAAAGCGCAATTTCAACTGACAGTTTTTTATGCATGACCAAACTTTTAACTTTTTCACTTTGTTTCTGCTTTAAATTTCACTTAACTATTTTTTCTATTGCTTTAATCTTTTTTTTGGCGCTGGAACTCTTGAAGCGATTCTATGCAGCTGCAAATGAAATTCTCTTTTTATACTTAGTGTAAATTTAAAATTGAAGTGCGTTTCTGTTTGATTTTACATAGTTTTCATGCACTGTAAGCGGCTTCACGCTTTGTTTGACTTTAATATTGTTCATACGCCATGTAGCAAGAGTTGTAGATTTATTTTATTTTCTAGATTTATAAGCATGTTTTTCAGCAATTCGCATGATTCTTTTCTCAAAATAAACAATCGTAAAACATCTGATGAAATTAAGTTAGGGCCAAAGCCCAAGCCTTCTATAAGCTTAAAAATGCCCGCCGGCCGGCAGCCAATCGGCAGCCAATAAAAGCACTTAAAGCTTTTTGTGCAAATTGAAGTACGCTGAGTTGATTTGCATGGTAATTGACAATGCCCCACAGAAAGCATTCCTACTCAATTTAATGAATCCCACTATATTAATCGCACTCACTCAGGGTCTTAAAAAATCGACTGAGCCAAGAAGCGAAACTAAGTACGTTCATTGATCAGATATAGACCATAATAAATGACTTATTTCCATATTAATTTTTTAAATAGAAAATTATTTTCAATTATTTAAATATCTTTAGCAATTTAATTTTGAAAGATAATGAAGAAGCTATAACATTATTTAGATGTATTCTTTTTGATATTAAAAATTTAACAATATTTTCGAAAAATATTTTTATTATTTAATTTGTTTATTTTCAAATGACACAAACAGTCAAAGTTACCTAAATTATTGGCTTTTGCTTTTAGATTTTCACTTATAAAAATTTTGAGAATATTTTAAAAGTCTTCAAATAATATTTTTTTTCATAAATTTTCGTAAATTTTTAAATATTTCGTGCCTAAGTTATTTATTTTTGGGAGCTTATGTTGTTGTATTAATTTTATTTCAACATTAAATTTTTATAAGTTTTAGTACTTTGCTTTCAAAAAATAACTGATAAAAAATTCTAAACAAATACCGCGATATGTTTTCAAATTTTTTGCGTTTACAAAATTAAATGGTATCTCGTAGAGCTGCACCCCCCTCCCGGCTTGCCCGCAAGCACCGCCTCTCTCCCGCCGCGCCGGCCAGCGCAGTGAGCGCAGAGAGCGAGTTGGTTTTGTTTCGGAGTTATTTATCACAAAAAAGTGTTATTATTGTGTCACTAAATACTATCCTAAAACAAATAAAGTACCTACTATATAGAAAACAACCTCAAAATGAAACTGTGTTTAAAAAGTAATATTACGATGATAATTATATCGCATAAACAAATTAGCGCTGTATTCAACCGTTCAGTAGGGAGCCGACCGCGCGAGTGAGCCGCGCGGCATGGTATCTCGTAGAGCTGCACCCCCCTCCCGGCTTGCCCGCAAGCACCGCCTCTCTCCCGCCGCGCCGGCCAGCGCAGTGAGCGCAGAGAGCGAGTTGGTTTTGTTTCGGAGTTATTTATCACAAAAAAGTGTTATTATTGTGTCACTAAATACTATCCTAAAACAAATAAAGTACCTACTATATAGAAAACAACCTCAAAATGAAACTGTGTTTAAAAAGTAATATTACGATGATAATTATATCGCATAAACAAATTAGCGCTGTATTCAACCGTTCAGTAGGGAGCCGACCGCGCGAGTGAGCCGCGCGGCATGGTATCTCGTAGAGCTGCACCCCCCTCCCGGCTTGCCCGCAAGCACCGCCTCTCTCCCGCCGCGCCGGCCAGCGCAGTGAGCGCAGAGAGCGAGTTGGTTTTGTTTCGGAGTTATTTATCACAAAAAAGTGTTATTATTGTGTCACTAAATACTATCCTAAAACAAATAAAGTACCTACTATATAGAAAACAACCTCAAAATGAAACTGTGTTTAAAAAGTAATATTACGATGATAATTATATCGCATAAACAAATTAGCGCTGTATTCAACCGTTCAGTAGGGAGCCGACCGCGCGAGTGAGCCGCGCGGCATGGTATCTCGTAGAGCTGCACCCCCCTCCCGGCTTGCCACAAGCACCGCCTCTCTCCCGCCGCGCCGGCCAGCGCAGTGAGCGCAGAGAGCGAGTTGGTTTTGTTTCGGAGTTATTTATCATTGTAATCTTTAAAGTTTTTTGTTGAAATTAAGCTATGTCAAAGACAATTTTATTCACAATGAAGTACTCTTAACCAACAACATATTTATATTTATATTTGAATAAAGATTAATATTATTATGTTGATACAACTTAAACAAATTATTTCGACCAAATTTGGTACCATAAAAACGGTCATTGTGACTAAACCTTAAAAGATAGACATATGCCGTCGCGGACTTTTTTTTAGTCATGTATAGAGGAATAATTCTTTCATACATATTTTTTGTGTATCTTGAACCGTTTTCGCAGCGCACGCAAAGAAAGCCTTCAAAAATGAATAATTTTCCCCGTTTTTTACACATTTACCGCTCTGTCTTTGCTCCTATTGGTCATAGCGTAATGTTATTTAGCCTATAGCCTTCCTCGATAAATGGACTATCCAACAAAAAAAGAATTATTCAAATCGCACCAGTAGTTTCGGAGATTAGCGCGTTCAAACAAACAAACAAACAAACTCTTCAGCTTTATTATATTATAGTATAGATTAGTTACTCCAAACACAGACTGTCTGTGCTCTAAAGGAAAATAAAGCAGCGCTTTTTATACTCGATACCGAAGGTAAAGAGTATATTGGGTTTGTGCAATGTCCGTCATGGTGTCTGTCCGTCTGTCCGTCTGTCCGTCTGTATGTTCGCAACTTTTTTCCACACCCTTCAAGTTAGAGACTTCAAACTTTGCAAATCTGTTTATCTATGGCATAGTAAATTAAAGTGTCAAGATTGGAGTTCTACGATAACTAGGGGGCTGGCAAATCGATAAACTCGATAACGCAAAATCGATAGATCCAGCTATTTCGCAAGCCCTTACAGCTAGAACTACCAAATTTGGGGAGAAAATAGCTACTAACAATCCCCAAAAAACTGCATCAAAAATTTTGGAGCCACGCCCACCCATACCGCCCCCAGCCCCCCCGCAGTTTAACACTAAAAATGCCCATATCTACTACAGTTTTTGAGCTAGACCCTCCAAATTTGGTACCAAGATAGGTGGTAACGATCTCGAACCCAATTCATTAAAACTTTGGATGCCACGCCCATCTATACTGCCCTATCCGCCCTCAACCACCCCAACGCTTCGCTAAAAACGGTAGTGCGTGTATCTTCCATAGTGTTTGAGCTAGAGTCACAAAATTTGGTAGGTAGATAACTGGTTACGACCCCCCAAAAACTGCATCAAAGTTTTGGAGCCCCACCCACCCATTCCGCCCCCAGCCCCCCCGCAGTTGAAAAACAGAAATGCTTATATCTTTTACAGTTTTTGAGTTAGAGCCACCAAATTTTGTGCCAAAATAGGTGATTATAGTCCCAAAATAAATGCATAAAAACTTTGGATGCCACGCCAATCCATACTGACCAAGCTGCCCCAAACCGCCCCAATGCTTCACTAAAAACGGGAATGCGTGTATTTTCCAAAGCGTTAAGGCTAGAGTCACCAAATTTGGTAGGAAGATAGCTACTAACAATCCCCAAAAAACTGCATTAAAGTTTTGGAGCCGCGCCCCCCCTGAACCCGAGCCCCCTGCATTTTGAAATCAAAAACGCCTATATTTTCCACATTTTTTGAGCTAGAGCCGCCAAATTTGGGGCCAAGATAGGTGATGAAGAAACCCAAAAAAAGTGGATGGCGCCCCCCACCCATACCGCCCCCAGCCCCCCTTCCACCATATTCTACTAACTTTGAGCTAGAGCCACCAAATTTGGTATGAGGATAGCAATTAACATCATAAACAGATCTGCAGAAAAACTTTGGACGCCACGCCCCCCCCATACCAGCCCCCAGCACCCAGCCCCCCTTCTACCAAATTCTACTAACTTTGAGCTAGAGTCACCAAATTCGGTTTGAGAATAGCTATTGACATCATAAATAGATCTGCAGCAAAAGTTTGGATGCCACGCCCCCCCTTACCAACCCCATCCCCCCTTCCCCCAAATTTTAATATTTTTGAGCTAGAGTCACCAAATTTGGTATGAGGATAGCAATTGACATCATACACAGATCTTCAGCAAAAATTTTGATGCCAAGCCCCCCCCCCATACCTCCCCCAGCCTACCATCCACCATATTCTTCTAACTTTGAGCTAGAATCACCAAATTTGGAAGGAAGATAGCTTTTTGGCATCCCCATCTGCATCAGACAATCGTTGAGGCAGCGTACACCCCTGCAGCAGCATACACCCCTGCCGTATCCACACACCATTGCAATCAGCTCTCTCTTTTAATCTGTTTTACTACTGGTATCGAGTATACCGCAGTCGGGTGAGTCCGACTGCAACGTTTCTACTTGTTATTAATGAAAACTGTGTTAGTTTATTATATTAAAGGGCATACAAAATTCGTTCGAGAGCCAAACATGTCTTGTGTTGTTGAGCCCTTATTGTGGTTTGTGTTATATATGTTTCGCTTCTTAAACCAAAGCACATCGGAAAGACAAAAATAAACAACATTTTTGCATGTGAAATGCAGTTCAAGTCATAAAACCAAATTCAAAAGATACTTATGTTTTTTTTCCTGCCCTAAAGCAAATCTTTAAGGCAAAGCCGTTGTTATTGTTATTGTTGTTCGTGGTGGCAAAACGCAGCTTGCTATAAATTTTGCATTTTCACTGACATTGCATTCTGTTAAAAGTCCCTAGAGAAGAACACACCAAACTTTAGCCCCACACACTGATATCGTGTGCCCTACGAATGTGTCGTCGTTACTAGTTTATTGAAAATTTATGCAAATCTTGCATTTTATAGTAGAATTGCATGCAATTTGTATATGTGGTTCGATATGGGTGTGGGTAGTGGTATTATGGTTTCGTTTGGAAGAACATTTTGGTTTTGCAACTGTGACAAAGTTTGTCTTCGATGCAGCCTACATGTTTGTTGCAACCTGTCAAAAGCTGAAGCTGTTCGTGTTTGGCACAAGAACTTGCTGCTTTTCCATGTTAAATGGAAGCAATACGAAAAGATAAAGAAGCCTACGAAGAGCAAGAACATTTTTTGGCCTAGCGAAATGTTCAAATGAGCTGGTTTTCCTAAGTATTACAAATCAATGAGATTTGCAACTTGGTTGTTCGTTTTATAATATATTTTATTGCTAGCATTTGGATTCAATTGATGTGCTGCTGCAATGCAAAGTCTTGATATAAGTTTATACTCGGATACCAAAGGTTAAGAGTGCTTTATTTGTGCAATATCCGGCACGGTGTTTACCCATCTGTCCGTTTTTCCGTACGAACGCCACTTTTTTTGGCACCCTCAACGCTAAAGACATGAAGCATTGCAAATATCTCGGTCCATGTGTGCTTCAGACAAAGTGTCACAATAAGGGCGTTACGCCTTCTGGTTGGCTGGGAAATCGATGGCATGTCGATACATCCTGGTGTGTCTATGCATAAGTCATACATATTTTTAACATTTAAACAACTGGAGTCACTTAATTAATTTGTAATAAAAGTAGCTGGTAAAGTCTTTCAAAGATGGGCATTAACGCTCACTTTACAATCTTACCAATTACCACATTTTTCAAAACTGGTATCAGAGTATTTCGCAGTCGCTTGCGTCCGACTGCAACGTTTCTGCCCGTTTAATTTTTAACTACCTGCCGGACTAGGTTTTTGTTATTAAATGTATATATTTTTTTCGCACGTCATAATTTTTTCATAATTTCTTAAATCGCCACTTATGTCATGAAACGGGCCCGGAGAAGGGCCAGAAAAAAAATTAATATATGTTAATGGAATTTTAAGGGATGGATCCTGACCACATTATGTAATAATAATCAATATACGTAAATGGATGTTCTCGCCACGCTGAATAATAAAGCAAGTTGAATCAACCAAGAACAGAGCTTTAACTGCAGGACCAAGAAAAACTACTAAAAATATTAATTTAATCGAAAGTTTTCGAAAACGAAAGTAAAGACAATTGATAACAATGAACGAAAAGGTTTTAATATTCTTCTGTTACAAATTGATAAATACTAATATCAAGGTGACGAAATATTACTTCGTAATTGAGTTTATTCGTAATATAGAAAGAGTTTTTGATTGAACCAAATTGCAGTGATCTTTAAGAGTTTGTTTGTTATATGGTATTTTGACTGAATATGCTTTTAATATTTGCATAATTTAATGGAAATTTTGTATTTATTTTCTTAAAAGTTTAAACGACCACAGTGGAGAACCTAGAATAATTAAATTGATTACTGACTCAAATATCTTTTATGTTTTCTTATCAAGCAGCTAATTTTAAACGGGCATGCAAGATATTTAAGCCGTATTCAGCGCAGCCCTTGGAGCACTTTATGGGATAATTGCCAACTAAAATCACAAGCAACCTAGCACAAAGTTTTGCTCAAGTTCACACCCTTTACACACTCTGACTTACACACCAACATATGATGTTAAGTCTTTCTATTGTGGTAAGAAACAAATCCTACGGTGAGATTACAGATTTCACTCAGTGTTCGACGAGCGCAAATATCAAATGGTCTGACACCAAGCAGACGAATAGACGTGTTGTTGAATGCTCGGACGGAGCGGGCAGGCAGGGAGGCTCGATTGTTGATGGTTGGCTGAAAGGAACGTTTCGAATGCCTGGCAGGTCCATTGTTTGAGAGCCACGGAATGCATATGCTCTGTCATAAATAAAAAAATTTATTCAATAAATATTCATACGAGTTGTAAAACAATATTTTCAATTCATAATACATGAACATAAAATAACATCAACCTGATAAATATCGAAAGCTCCCAAATATGTAATATTCTTTTCTTGAACGCACTTATAATCACTGGATTTTGATGCACTTTATAAAATGGGGAATTGAGATGGCTGTGCCGCTGCGGTACTTCGGACAGAATGGAATCATTTGCTAACAGGGGTACTTGCGAAATATCACACTAACATATCCCACTCGCCTTACTCCCAGCCTTCACTCATGCCACAACCTCAAAGGACTCAGTAACAACCCAGAATACTATATTGGAAATATACCCAAAACTGCAACAGATCCGGAAAAGTATATGATCTCTTCCATCAAACAAACTTAAAAGCCAGACAACATTCGAACACCTTTCAATTAAATATTCAAAGCCAGTCTCTCAACAAACATCTAGTACAATAATAAACATTTATAAATGAATTCAAATCAAACAAATAAGAACAATTTAATTCACTAAAAAATCAAACACACAAATGTGAGCTGAATGTTTTATAGCTCAAAACGCATTGTTCAAATAAAATTGAAATTCATTTCAGCTCTGCTTTAAAATGGCGACCGGAAAGCGCACATTTTTCGCGCTTCCCGCGAATTGCAAAATGTCGAACAACCATTCAGCTGAATGTGTGCGTGTAATGTTGTACATGTGTGTGTTTTATTTGGCTACCCAACGACAATGTGGCTGATGGCACACCTTTTGTTTGGCAGCGTCAATGCGAAATCAAGTCCAGGTCTGTAAAAAACATGTTGCAATTTAACTGGGCTGCAAACATATCCGTGTCGCATTCAAATGCAAATTTCACATTTAGTTTTCAAGCGTTACTCGACGTTTGGTAACTTTTCAATCTTTAGTAAAGAATTTTTCCGTTGTAAGCCATTTTTTGGCTTTAGTAATAATTATTATTTTATTTTCTTATTATTTATAATTAGTTTTTTCGACCAATTCGATGACAATAAATGACAGTTATTTCAAAATAAATAATTAATATTAATAATATAAAAATCAAAAGTTTAAAACATGTACCTCAATTTCTATCCTTGTTGCTTCTTTAATTGTCTCTCTTTCTCGCCATTTTAACATATTTAGTTTTGCTTGCTAAATCTTCCATTTCTTTTCCTTGTTTAGCAACACCAATTCATGGCAAGATATTGTAGCTAACAGTCGACTGAAGTCAAAGTTATGTGGCCATATTGGCTAAAAAATAAAACTTTATACAGCGAAAGTCATAAGAATGCTCTTACTCCCCAACACATCACATTGCCACAAACACATAAAGGTGGCATACATTAATGATTGCGGAAAGAAGGGGGGAATGGGACATAGCAATATAACATTCTTGGCAGGCAATTTTTGTGTACGATGAATACTTCTTTCCATGCTATAAGCGTTGATGTGTATTCAAATTTTAATGGCATCAAAAACTTTTCCACATTCGGAACAACAAAAACAACTATTAACGGAACTGACATGGGTGAGTCAAAGTATTTAGTAAGCAATTTATAGTACCTGCTGAACGTTTGTCTATTGTTGAAATTTGTCATTCCTCACCATTTGATTTAACGATATGTAGCTTTCAGTGGCGTTGCTAAGAAGTCCTTAACAGTTTTTGACTGATGCGCTCAAACAAGTACAGCCAATAGACTAATTTAGCTGTATTGTTGCCATCGACTCGATATAATTGCTCAGCACAAAATTAAATTATTTCAAATTGCTTACTGGAAGTGGGAAAGTGAATTTTGTTTTAAAATCTTTAAAATTTTGAATTTTAAAATCTGTAATGCAAATGAGCAAAACAAAAACAGAAGACAATGAATTTGAACGGCCAAATAGTAATTTATATCCAACAAAAAAGTATAATCTATATTTGATATTTAAACTTATGTTTTTATAATGCATGTTACTGACAATGCATGTAAATTACAAAGTTTTAAATTTATTTATATCAAAAATTAAAATTTTAATAATTTGATATGTAGTTAATGCTCCAAACCAATTGCACTCAATTATCGAAACGAGAATTTAAAATACAACTTCAAACTAGATATTTGTAAGTTGACCAGCAGTATAAAATATAATCTATACTTACTTTGTGGCTTAGTTCCTTATGACCTAACATATTTATTGTGCCAGCTTCTTGGCTTAAAGCTCTTTCATCAGACCCATGCTCTGCATAAAAGCAACTTTCCTTGATGGGTCAATGATTTCGAAATCCTTTAATTGAATGACATAAAGGATTCTTTTTGCATACTGCAACTGGATAATATGAGCTTTGCTAGGTGACTTTCTACTCTGTAATGTCCTGTGAGTAGATCGGTTAGTATCTTTAAAATATGTTTACTCAAATTAACAACTTGCTTAGATTGTTTGAGACTAAAGCAGCCCAAGCGACATTTGGATTGCCTGAAACCTGGTGTCGACAATATTTTAGTTTCGTATTTTGATTCTCCCTACGCAACATCGTATCTAGCTCACCTTTATTATAGGCCATGCCTTGCCTTATTTTGTAGGATGTACAATGCGGCGTATGTAGTAGAAAAGTTTTTTTTGGTTTTCTCTTCTTCGCTGACCTTTGCAAAGGTAAAATGCCCCATAGAGCTTTGGTTCGATGTGCATTGCCTACTTTTTCCCAGCCTAAAAACCACATGCCGTACTCAACAACAGGAAACTTGCCTCACCCCCCAACGATGGTGTGACAAACTTTTGGCCAAAGCTGTCACTTGTTTGAATCCACAGAGCTTTGGGCATGATTTCTGATGCAGACCTGTGCCACAGTTTGCCAGTCATATTTTGTATTTTGTTGTTAGTTTTTTCTGTTGCTTTCATATTCGTTTTCCCTCTTGGCATACTTTTTAGGCACAACAAACTCACCGTTTGTCATTGATCCATAAAAACTGTAGCTTGTCAAAAAACTTTTAGCAACAAAAACTTTAATCGAGAAAATATTTCAGAAGATTATCATTAATTTTAAATGCATCACATGAATTTTAACAGTCTTTGGGAATTGGGGTCTTAAATAAAATTATGCTTGATTTGTGTAAACACTTTACTCAAAAGTTCGTCAAGTGCCATGAAACCACGTTGGAGCTGCTTTCATAAAGTTTTGGTTTGAAATAAGTATTGTTTAATGGCCTTCATTTGGCATTAACACTGCAAAGACTAGAAAACAGAAAATCTAAACTGGATCTTGAAATTAGAAATTCAATGAAATGGAACATATAGAAATAGAAGAAACGTCAGCATAATTAATTGATTTTAAAAAAGATACACCAAATTCGATTATAACTGAATAGAGATAATTTCATTTGGTTGCTTTACTTCAATTTATAAAGATCGAGCTTGAAATACTAAATATAGTGCGTTTTAAATCTTTCCAAGATAAAAAATGAGAAGAAGCTAATAAGCACAACAAAATTAAAGCAAATCTGGTAGTTTATATAATGCTCATTGTAAAGTTGCTATTGATTTTTGAGCAGATTTTGGTTACTCTTCATTTTATTTAGAGCCGGGGCTTATATAAACTGGCTTATTAATATTCAAGACTTAAATCTAGCTTATCTCTTGTTGAGTTTGTCAGACTTAACGTTGACAAACAACCTTCTTCCATCGTATCCAATAACTGTTCTATTTCATTCTCAGTTTCTTCTCAATATTTTAATTATGTTATGTTCAAACCTGAACACTCACTCTCTACATTTCTTTCTTACTTGCCTCTAAAAAATTAAAAAACATTATCAGGAAAGAAATAAATAGCGCAATGCATGAGCGTTTCAAAAATGATTAATGTCAAACAAACTACGAATTTTAATTTTACCAGCACCTAAAAATTTTCTCAAAAAAGAATAAAACAAAAATTAAACAAATACTCAAGAACGTGTCAGAAAAGAATTTATACATATATGAAGTACATTTATGCTTAGGCTTTTTTGGTCGATTGTGAGGGGCACCAAGGCGGTAATCAACAACTCGCAAGAAGTAAAAGTATTTTTTGGCATATCAAATAGTTGGGTAAAAGCTTCACAAAGAAACTATATGAATAAAGCTGACAATAATCTGCTCTGCGTGCGTGAAAAATTATGAATCTGGAACGGCTTTAATTTTGAATTAGGTTATGAATGTTCGTCGCATTTTGCATTCTTCCAGTGCTGTAATGAAAGAACTGAGTGCTAAGGATGCAAACTTTAGCATGCTTTGCTCAAACGTTTAATGTGATCTACTGTGATTTTTGTATAAACAAGGACATGTTAGTGACATAAATTGCATTTCGGCACGTGAGAATATTACGCATACGCATGTGACAGCTGTGTTCAACTTTGGCTTTCAATGCTGCAATCGATTAATGAAATATATTTTGAAACAGAAGCCGCCTAGCTGAGCATAAATTGTAGAACCTTTACACTCAAGGGTTTCTACGCCTGCAATCTGTAAGTCAATCTGTCAGCCACTTTTGTGGCCAAAAACTGTTGCCCATAACGGGCTTATTTCATTAGCCCGTTTGTATCTCGTTCAAAACATTAGCCAATGTCTGAAGCTAGTTTAACTTTAAGTTTGCAGTATTATTTGCATATTTCTGAACATATTTTAATGGAATGAATGCAATGGTTTTTTATTGGAAAATATACAACTTCCTTGTTTAATAGGTCACATTTCCTTAAACTTGCTTACAACATTTTATGCAAAATGCTCTGTGTGTTGTTGCATGAAGATTTTTATCTTGTTAGATTTATCTGACAACATTGTCAATCTAAGTATTTTCATTTCGCTTGCAACAGCACTTTTTACTGATTTCTTGTCCTTTTAACTTGGCTTTCAATGAGCTCAAACATTTGCCGGGATTAGCTATGCAATAAAATGCTTGTTTTTTAAAATTGTGGAAAGTTTTTGCAAACGGGTATCGTGTTAAACATTTGCAATAAGTTATGTATGGGCATTCCACTACAGTCAGCAGAAAGATCCCAAGTATGTCTTTTCATATTTTGTAAGGTTTTGTTTTGTTATTTGATTTATATTATTTTCAGAAAAAAAAACATCAAGACATAATGATAACAAAATAAACAATAAATTTGTGGAATGTTAGAAAAGTTTTTAATAAATAATCTTGCATTCATCTTGAAACATATATTTTGGAAAAGATAGATAATTTAACTGCCTCTGGCTTATTTTTAACCATTTGAAACATAGACTAAATAAATTATATTGAATTACTTCAAATTTCTTATATAATTAATATTTAATTTTTTCTATGTTAATTTTGAAACAATACATTTTTTAAGAATTGATTATGACATGACAGGTAAGTAGAGACCTTTGTTAATGGCCCATGCTTTCTTTCATTACTAATTAGCTCGTTTATTTTAAGAAACAACGATTCCTAGAGGAAGATCTAATTAAAAGTAAGAGTTTCAACAAATTTTTAAAAGTGATATTGATCAACATAATGCATTTATTATTTTTATCCATTTATTGAAAAGCTTACTGTATTGAAATAGCTTTAATCAATTGTTTTTCCACAGTAATCGAATTTATTGTTTGGACTAATTTATTCATTTGTGTTGCTGTTGCAACTGCTTATAATGTTTTTGCATGCTGCGCTCATAACATTCGTTACTTCTGCTTGACATTACGAGCTTTTATTCCTGCCAATTTATTGAATAGAAAATCAACTAGTTTACCATTTACACAGCTGAAGCATGTGTGAATAGTATTTTGATGCATCACACTGTGACTTTGATGACATGTTCATTGACTTATTAACTAATCTTACATTTTGAAATGACGCAAGCAAATAATTGCCAACAACAAAGACAATTCAAAATATCTACACAATAAATTCACACCGGAAACCACATCAAAGAAGACAAAGTCTTTTGGGAGAGAAGACCACAGGCTTTTCTCTCTTACTGAGAGGCGAATTACGTTTTGATTGTTTATTGGATGGCTGAACCTAATTGTTCAGTGAAGTAAATAAGTCTCCTTGTTCAGTAACATTATTCTAGAGAAACATATGGCAGTATTTTCAATAAGCAGCTTTCGCATAAATAATAACGATAAGCAAACTTAGACCGTTTTACGTGATTACAGAATCTGTTGATGTTCGTGAAACACTGTTGTTGCTTAACATCGGGCTGAGCTGTTAACTCTTAATACTTAAAAACCTGTAACTAACTGCCGAATAGTCGCTGTACTGTACACGTTTAATTTGACTCTATTAGAAAACAATAAAACCGTATGTCGAAATTTTGTGTACCGGCAATAAATTACCCAATAACTTAAGGTTACGTAATATTTATTTTCATAATTTTTTTTAGTTTTATTTATTAAAGAGAATGCCAACAATGAATTCTAAGGAAACTACTTATTTTTAAGAGCGCTAGCTGCAAAGCTTTCGTCTCTATAGTATTATTAGCTGGATATAAAGTACAATGACATTCAAAGCTTAAATGTTTACCGTTTATTGTTGCTCAATTCAAGTTTGGTGTTCTCCCTTGTGAAAATTTCTTTTTTCAACCACATTTCTAGTATGCCTCACACTTGTTATTTACGACCCGATGCCCGGCTAAGAGTTACGACTTGTACTTTACGACTTTATGCAGTCATAAAGTAAGATCAGCTTCCACTGGCTCATTTTTTCTCCACTTAAATCAAACCTTTGACAGCTGCAAATCAACCCAAAAAACTTTGTGTCCAACACACAAGCATTTAAGTATGTTTAAAGTTGTGATTGCCATCTACACACACATGCATACAAATATTATTTGCATTATCTCAGCTTAACTGTGCATCAACCATTTAAAATAGCTTGGCCCATCATTGTCACATTAAATCGGATGGGGTTTGTTGACTTTTCGTCCATTGTTTGACGCAATCCAACTCAATTCAAAGACCAAATCCATTTATCATGCAAATAAAAATATATATAACTATGTTTTTGTTGTTGTAGTTGTTTGTGGTGTTACAGGCTTAGTTAACAGAGGGCCTGGATTCAAAGTCCGAGCTCCCAAATGTATGCTATCTGTTTTATGCTGCTCGCATATTAATAGAATGTGTTTTAGGCTTTGTTAGAAAGAGCAGATATACACATACATAGGAGCATATATATAGTCCATATGTATGTGTAGAAATATTTATCAATGTTCAGGCAATAATCTGTTTTTGATATTAGCTCAAGCAATAGCTTTGGTAGAAATGAAAGTGCAAACTTTAAAATAGATTATTATTGTTTATGTCATTTGATTGGTTTATTAAATTTTAACATGCCAACAAATTTCCTTAAAAGTCAGACAGCAAAAACAAGCACATTCATTATGGAATTTTTCATAGAAACCGTTCTGTATGTTTGACATCAATAATATGATACAGAAAATAAACACATAGCTATCTTGATTTTCTGTTAGCAAATCAAAATACAATTAACAAAATGCCTTCGTCTCTTTGATTCAATTCACACTCTTCACGTAGATACACAAATTGTATTTCCATCGTTCAGAATGCATTGCATTCATTAAAGCTTTTTTCCTGAGCAAATCTGAACTCATTTGCATTTGACTGTCAGTCGGAAGTTGGCAATCTCCTAGCTGTAATTAGGTTTGTGGCGGACAGCACGCAACAAGCGCTACACAAGTCACCTTTAGACAACGTTATCGTTTCAATTTCAATCCTTTTATATTTTATTAAAGCAAATAATGAAATATTGTTATTGTAGATTTTTGGTTATTGTTAATCTCAAATTAATATTCCAGTTTTCTATAACCTCTAATGAAGTTGATCAATACTTTAATAATATAAAATAACAGATAAGTAAATTAGTCTAAGGACTCAAAATCACCATAATTTTGATTTGTCAACACATTATTGAGATCGGTTAAGAAACACTTGAGATATCATTTATCAAAGTTTAGAGAAGCGCACAGGGGAATGAGCTAGAATTTTCTGTTAACCTGTGCAAACATGTGTGGGCAAACATGAATCCTTTTAAAAGTATCTTTCATCCCAGCATTCTTAACCAGAGACTGTTTTATTGTGTTTTTGATTTGATTTCAACTAATTCTTGTTTGTATACTAGAATTAAAATTCGGATCAACTGCAGAAACATTTTTAATAAGTAATTGCCTATTCATTTAACTAACAGAATAGATAAAACCAAAACAATAGCATAGTTTTCACAATAATTGACAGAGCTGTCAGATCTAAACTGGCAGACCGAATCAGTTCCATTCAATTTGAGTTGGAACGTCTAAGCCAGAACGAAATCACTTTTGTGCCAAAGTTTCTTTTGGCTGCAACAGAGAAATTAGTCAAATGAGCAAACAAATGAATGATGGCTAAAACTTTAGAAAGTTTGGCTTAAATGAGCAAAGCAAGGTGGGTATTTGTGTTTGGGCGGTGAAGATAGGAACAATAATTGAAAATTTACATTTTTGGGATTGCCCATATCTAGAGGGTTCAATTGAAATATTTCCTGCACTTGTTTGTATTTTGTAAGAAGCCAAATTGAAGTTCAAATATCTTTGGAAAAAGTGCACAGGCATTTAAGCATCATAAGTTAAAGCAACAGAGAATACTGCCAAAAATAAAGTCTCCTTCAAAACGGAGCTGGCAATTGAGCTTGTTAGTACGTTAACGCAGATAACCAATATTAAAACAAGCTTAAATGTTGCAGTCGGACGCATCCGACTGTAGAAGATATAGGCATTTCTGTTTTGAATCCACGTTGGGGCTGGGGGCGGAATAAGTGGTTGTGGCTCCAAAAGTTTTGATGCAGTTTTTTAAAAGTTGTTAGTAGCTATCTTTCCCCCAAATTTGGTAGTTCTAGCTGTTAGGGCGTGTGAAATAGCTGGCTTTATCGATATTGATTTATCGATTTGTCAGCCCCCTAGTTATCGTAGAACTCAAATCTTAACACTTTAATTTACTATGCCATAGATAAAGACATTTGCAAAGCTTAAGTCAATAACTTGAAGGGTGTGGAAAAAAGTTGCGTTCATACAAGCGGACAGACGGACAGACACCATGTCGGAAATTGCAAAAACCCAATATGCTCTTTACCTTCGTTACCACTCACGCCCAAGAACAGTCCAGAAATGATTTGTGAAATGCGTCATTAGCAATATAAATAATTAATTTGACACAACTCACAATCAGAAAAAAACGCATAAACACGGATAAGGCTGCGAGCACCATTATAATTGCGTGGCTGAAGATCTATTTATGATGTCAGTTGCTATCTTCTTAGTAAAGTATTGTAGATGGGGGCTGGGATGCGAAGAGAAGTGATGAGCAAACCAAAACAATTTTGATGCCACCCCAACCCATACCGCCCCCAGACCCCCTTCCAATAATCAAGATTCAAACAAAAATTTATTTTTCATTCATATTCCAGCGCTCGGGCTAAACACTCCAAAAATTAGGAAGTGCAATATTTATTAAGTTTGTGGTTTTTGTTGCTCACAATATCTGTTTTGATTTTCTAACCGATATATCAATCCATAAAGGCTGAACAACAAAATACATTCCTTAGCCAACCCATGGTAAATATGTATGCTATCATTTCTTTTTCTTCCAGCTATAAATTGTGCGTTTCATTTGCAATTTTGAATGACAGATGCTATTTTTTATGTTTTAATCGCACGTTTTTGATGTTTTTCAGATCCCTCTTCCCCGGCTTTCCCCACTTTTTTGTCGAGCGATTTTTAGAGATGGAACGTGGTTTGCGGTTACCCGCGCTCTTATTGCTGCTCTTGGGTTTTGGAGGTTTTCGTGTACGGGCTGACGATGGCTTAGCCGCTCTACCCAGTCGTTTGGGGCACATGACTTGTCCTTTTGTTTTATTACGGGAACCGTTTTTCTTGTCGATCGTTTGGTATTTTTTGATGTCCCTGCGCACGATTTACACAGCTGCAAGAAACAGTTTTGAATTTGAGTTGATCACCTCAGACATGACTTTGATCATACTTACCATTAGTTGGCTAAGGAATGCATCTTCTTGATCAGCCATTATTCTGCATAGATAAATCGGCTAGAAAATCAAAGCATTCTCAGCAAAAAAAAAAAACACACACAAACTCAATAATATTTCACTTCGAAATTTGTGGAGTTTTCAGCTCGAGCGCTGGAATAGAAATGAAAAATAAATTATTGAGTGAAACTAGGCATGAAAGTATTATTTTGAATTTGTCATGGCCAACTTTGAATTTTAGATTTGTAACAATGTAATTTGCTTTGTGTGTGGGAAGTATTAGAAATTAACATACCCAGGCCTAAAGGATTATCCCTTAATTTGACAGAAATTTGCTTATATAAATTTTTACCCACACAGACATCATTGGGACGTGACTTCTACTTGTTATTGATAGGTTCTACAGGCGTGCGCCATTTTGCTGCTCATCATCCTCATTATTATCGCCAACATTATCATATTCAACGTAGTCTTAATCATTTACACTTCGCATTTCGTTATCAAGCTTGACCCTGACTCCAATGCCCGATTTGAACGTTCAACGATCAAAGGCTTTAAATGTGTTCATATCTAAGTTTTAACATTAAGAACCTCTTACTACGTTAGCATGCTAGACACAAGTAGCAGGAATTTTTAGCACAGTAACTGCAGCAGCTTCATATTTTATCAATTTTAAAATTATTTACCTAATTTCCAAGTGTATTTTAAGTGCAAACAATTGCACATCAAAATCTGAGAAACTGGGCATAAAAAATCAAATAAAGTTTGTTTTTACTCCTTTTCGGAATAACATAACGGATTGCTTTAATAACAAGAGGATGAACTAGCGAATGTTGGATACAGTAATAAAATATAAGTGCTACTGTGGAGATGAAGTTCTATCAACTATTTATAATTGAATCAATTTCTCAGTTGTTATTGTTATTGTTATAAGGGTATCCAACATTCGTCATGTGCTAGTTTTCACATAAACTTACCGAAATTGGTTCCATTGATTTCCCTCCTCATAGTTTTTTATATCGGGCTACTCATATGCAAATCGATTCATAAGGAGTTAACTCGAAAAACTACCTCATGTGGTTTTATAAGTTACATTTGCTTTAAGTGTAATGTTACAACCATAGTTGATATATTAAGATGTCAAGAAATAATTTATTGCTGTGGGTTTAACTGAGAAAAAATTTAAGAATAGGTCTTATAAATTAGTTTGAAAACAATAAGAATTCATGAGCCTTTCAACTTTTGACAAACTCTTGATTTGGTAACACTTAATTGAGATCAATTATGATACACGGGAAATGTCGTATATGAAAGATTACAGAAGCACACAGGGGAAAGCGCTAGAGTTCTCTGGGTACATTTGCAAACATGTGCGGGAAAATATGAATCCATTAAAAGTACTTTCATTTCAACTATCTCAACCAGAGAATATCCCATTGTTTTTTTAGTTGATAACGACTTATAACATTCAAATAAAATGAGATGCATTCTTCTGTATAATGAACAAATATCCAAACTAACACATTCGTAATTGCTATTCATTTGACTTACAGAATGGATAAAACTAAAACAATGCCAAAGATTCTTCACAATAATTGACAGAGCTGTAGGAGCTAAACTGGCAGAGCGAATCAGTTCCATTCGATTTGAGTTGGTTTGTATAATCCCAAACGCAATCACTTATTGCCAAAGTTTTTATTGATTGCAAAAAATAAATTCGATGAGTTCCAATGTGTTCATTTGAGCAAACAAATGAATAAAAGCTACACCTAAAATTTCAAAAAGTTGGGCAAACGTGAACAATGCATGATGAGGGCTTTCTTCTTGAGAGGGGAGGGCGAAGTATGGAGACAGTAAACGCAATTGAATATTGAAATGCTTGGGACTGCACATATCTAGAGGCTTCAATTGAAAGCATTTCCTGCACTTGTATTTTGTAAGAAGCTTAATGGAAGTTTAAAGATCCTTGGATAGGTATAAAATGCTCTGTCAAATCAGAGCAAGTAACTAAGCTCATACGTACGTTAAAGCAGATATCCAAACAAAAAACAATAATTTGCTTCAACAATATTAAAAAATTATAACGACAACCACTCGCTCAAGACACCGAAGTTAACAAATGATTTGAAAGTGAAATGCTTCATTTGCAATTTTAATAATTCGAAATTATAGGTATAAAATAGTATATATTTTTGTTTAAAAATTGTTTTTGTTTTTGATTTGGGTGTGCATTGCACTCAATGACGGCGCGTATGCGCCAAGAGGGGCAGCCAGGCAGCCAACAACATTGTCAGGCAGAAATGGAAACCAGCGGACACAGCAACACAAGCACAAAAATAACTGATAAAGTTAAGAAACAAAATTGGATAATGCCAAAGCTGTAAAGTTGGTTAACAAGACTGCTTTAAATTGGCCAGATGCTTGAAGTAAGCCTGTTTTTGTGATTTGTGAAGACACAAGTGCTATAATGGACGTGATGCCAAATTGAAAACATTTTAAATGGCTACTTCACAGATATTAATATCTTGAAATCAGCTTAAAGTCAAAAGTGACATCATTAAAAAAAATAGTTATTTAAGAGCAAAGCATAATTGGGAAATACTGTTAAGACCAGCTAGCAACATATGAGCTATTTGCTCTCAAAACAACTCAACTTGGCTGAAACAATAAAAACAAAATGAAATAGTTTTTTTTTTATTCTACATTTTTTTCTTTTTCGCTATCTCTCTTTCTATAATATTGGTTTATTGGATTTTCACTCACTTTTTTGTTTATAATGAGTGTAAATAAATAAAGAAAGTTGAATTAAGCTTAGACAGTATGACAAAAAGATTCTGTGCATTTACGCTTTAAGTATAGTTTTTTGTAAACTTATAAATTTCATAAAAATACAAATTCGAATTCAAATTTCTGAAAGGTATGACCGATTAACATTTTCTTCACTTTGCTTCCGGCAATATTAAAGTTTTTAGAAAACCATTTTTGTACCATTTTTAAAATTTCACGGTATTTGAGGTACTTACCAATAGGTTGCAGTTTGTCCAAAAAAAAAATCATCCAATTTTTGTTTATCATATATATATTTGATTTCATTTAATGATTAGTGATTTTAAGCTGCTAACCGATCCGAAAACCTACCTTATATTTGTCTTCAAAAAATATAAAAATATAGCCAAAACTGAATATCTATCTATCACTTTAATACCAATTTGCTGCCCTCAACCCAAATTGCATATTACTGAATTAGCTGTTGGTGTCGTTAAGCAAATTTCTTAAGCAGCAGCATCACAATAGCGTCCAATGTGGCAGGTGCCATTTACAGTGGTGGCGCCAAAGCAGAAAGTGAATGTGGTTTGGGAGGTGCAGGCAAACAAGTTATTCTCATTGCAGAGGCCACAACTGTAGTTGTCGCCGCAACTGGCAGGCAGTTCGGAGCGCTGGAAACAAATTTGTGGCTTGTCCGCGCAGACCAAGCAGTCGGGGCAGATGAATTCCTGATGCTTTTGAGGGGTACCCTTACCAAGGCACAATTGATATGAGGTCTGATTGATGCAGGCTGCACCGTTGTTAGGCTGGCAAACATTACAACTACTTCCGAGTAAGTTTAGCTGCCATCACAGTGCCGACACAATTGAAAACTATTCGAAACAAAATTCAGATAAAATTCAATTCACTTTTTGTCGGAATGCTTACAACATGAATCAATTTAAACATCTTATCGCTGCTTGCGTTTACTAACAATTGAGTTAAGAAATCCGTTTGCAAGACATCTTTGCATCTCGTTCTTGTTAGCAAACTAAACAACACCTTTACAGAATTTGTATGTCTTTAATATAATTGCTTATCTTGCCGAGCAACCAAAAATTAAATAATGATGCGATATGATAAGTCAAGACGACATAAGCCAAGTGACCTGTAATATAGACTCTAATCTAAAACTAACATGGAAAGCTGAAGAAAATAAGAATTAGGAAGTATCTAAAAGTTAAATAATATTGAGTTTTATTTTGTTATTCTTTTAAATGAATTTTAATGAACCACTATCTGCACATAGAGATTTTTTTTATTAGGTTCACTTGTACATAAATTGAAAAAGAGCCGTTTTTTGAATTGACTTTTATTGTTGATAGTTTAGAGTTGAATGTATTTTCTATAACAATAACAACATAAACACCGTTATGAAATGTTTATTTTAGGTTCATTTTATTTAGCTTATTATATGAAGAATGAAATTTTGAATTGAATATTTTCGCAAGCATTCTTTGATGAAAGAAAGTTCTTACTTCACATTGAAAACTTAGCAACAAAGTAAACAAGAGGAACTTTAACTTAAACTGGAGTCATAATCATCATCGTATTAAATAAAGGGGCGTTTTATTATTCCCCATATACATTGTATTTTACATCCACAGATATAGAGATGTTGTCTTTGTAGTTTGACATACACATGACAACGGAAATTGCACAATCTGTTGAAATCCAACTATGACAAAATCTGATTGTGGGCGTTGGACATGCAAATGAATCAATTTTATGGCCAAAGGCAAGGAACAATACGCAGTGCCAATTGACCGGTCGGGGTGTATAGAGGTATGGGTTTGAAAGTGGGATTCTAAGGTCAGAAAATAACCATAGCACACACTAATCAAGGCATGAATTGTGAGTAATCTGAGCAATCCAAAAAAAGTTTCCCATTGTGCGGCAAATGGAATGTAGCTGCAACAACTGCAAATGAAAATAATAAAAAAAAAAAACAATAGAGCCGTTGCGAATTCGAAATTTTGACTTGCGGAAGCATATTTTTTATAATAACGAACCCTGATCACAGGTGCTATAAACAATTATTTAAAATCATTCAGGAAAACCAGCAACAAAGTTCACAAAATTATTTGAATTCAATTCATATGTTGCTCAATTTACCAATGCTATTTGACATACCTAAATTGTATTAACCCATGACATTTATGTTGTCTTGGAGGTTTGTTGTGATTGGTTGGCTTTGATTAATTGGACAATGTTAAGGTTGCTTAATGACAAAGGAAACCACATATGTGGCACAAAACTCGTGATAGCAAAGATCAAACTTCAATAAACTATTATTAGACACTGCATTCAGCTGGTGTAGTTTATAAGGGTTTCTACAGTTGCTTTCCACCCACCCTCACAAACATGATGAATTTTTTTTTAAGACCTTAAAAACTTATACCATATATATATATAGCAACTGTATATATTGTTTTGATTTCTTTCTTTACATAATCCGAAATAGTAATCTTATTTGTAATCGAAAGTCTGGTGAATATATTTTTGTTTTCTATTTACTTGGGTCATATTTTGTTTCCCTTTATTTGTTCTTTATTGCCTAACACACATTCAGGATCAAAGCTTTTATTACATCAAAAATTTGTTTCTCAATTGAAACTTAGATATGCACAATTAAAATACTTAGTTCATTGAAAAAGGTTGTGAACTGGGTATTTATATATTCAGATTTGTTTACAGTTCATATTTAGAACCTTACAGCAAATATTGCAATTAAAACTTCAAACACATGAATGCGCATTTTTGTCGAATTGAAGTCATTAAATTCCCACAAGCAAGCGATTTTTCGGATAACCTAATGCCTTTTATTTTTTGGCCAACAATAGTTTTGCAAATAAACATTCATTGCGCCTACAAATCAATGCATTTCGTTCATCGTCTAGTATATCTGAAATATTTATGCTATATTTAATTTTATCTTCCATATTTTGGACATTTGCATACTAAGAAATCGGTCAGTCTGCAATTGGCCTCCGTTATTTAATACTTTTGTGCCCTCGACATAATGGGCGGCATGCTGTTTGTTAAATTCGTTGCAAAATTCTGTGTTAAATTGGCTGCAATTATATAAAGTTGCTACGAATTTTGTCCACTTAATAGCCTAATCATGAAACAGCTTAGTCCTTTTCAGGTCCCGACAAAATCGAGAACTTGTTTGGTCAAGCAAATTTGGGGCTTGCTTTAAATGTGTACAACTTTAGCCTCATTGAAGCGCGATGCAAGTGACAGTTAGAAAATTAGAAAAATGCAAAGACAATTCTTTGAAGTCGAGCCTATTTCTGACATAATTTGTACAAAATGAAATAAAAGCCACAGTATTTTGTTGGATTTATAAGTCATATAGACTTTTTGGCCACTCAATAGCCTCAAACTCATCAAAGAAATTTTTTGTTACTACTTTGTTATTATTTGCTTAAAAGTAAAATAAGCCAAGCAATTTGAAACTGGCAACTGAACAAAATTATGGAAACAGTCATTTGGTTTTTATTTATAAGCCAGCGGTTAATAGCTGTGAGAAATTATTTACATAGTCAACAAAATTCAAGTTGCCAGTAAGTAAAATAAGCCAAGCAATTTGAAACTGGCAACTGAACACAATTATGGAAACAGTCTATTGTGATATTAGCTTCGAGATGAAGCAGCCCACAGACAATTATATGAGAGAGCTTTATTGATAAGGTATAAGTTTATTATGGACGTAGTACGTGTGCTCAGTTTAAGAGTATTTAACGAACTGAACATATAAAGGAATACAATGTAAGTGGCGTACATATATATTAAGTGCTGCCAGATCGCTGCTTTGTGTTTGAGCAATGTTTACAATGGAATGGAACGCTAAATATAACACGCCCCCTCAAAGTAGCTGTTCTGCAGATTTTATATAAGTGACGCCCAAGGATGATATACACTCTTGATGCTTAGTGCTGCTTAGGCCTTTGGTGAGTACGTCCGCCGGCATGTATTCTGTCTGCATATATTCAACGGTGATGTCGCCATCCTGGTGCTTTTGCTGTATGAAGTGATGGCGCACGTCGATGTGCTTAGTGCGTGGATGAAAACCTAATCCTCTCACAAACTTCTGAGCGCTCTGATTGTCGTTGAAAAGAACCACGGATACGCATTTTCTACCCACTTTTTTAAGTAGCTCCTTTAGATATAAGGCTTCTTTTACTGCGTCTGACATTGCCAAGTATTCTGCCTCTGTACTTGATAATGCCACAGTGCGCTGTTTTCGCGCATCCCAACTTATGGCTGCGCCAGCCATGACGAATGCAAGACCAGAATAGGAGCGCCTGTCGCTTAAATTTGCACCCCAGTCTGCATCTACTACGCCGTATAAATTTTCGCCTGTTCTCCTGTATAACAAGCCAAACTGCTTCGTACCGCTTAGGTATCGCAGTATGCGTTTTGCCGCTTTCCAGTGTTCCGCTTCATAACAGGAATTAAACTGGCTCAGGAAATTCACGGCATAAGCGATGTCTGGTCTGGTTGTAACTGAAAGAAACATTAAGGCACCTATTAAGTTTGATAAGGGTACCAGATCGCCGCAATGTACACTTCGCTTCTATTGGGGTTAATGCAGGTTTGCATTCTGCCATACCAAATCTCATTAAAATGGTATCAATGTACAGCTCTTGTGAGATGAAGATTTCATGCTTTCCCAAGTTTTGTTGGAAGTCTATGCCCAGGCACGTTTTCACTGGACCGATGTCTTTTATTTCAAATGCATCTCTAAGGCAACTCTTCGTTTGGTCAAGCCACTTTGGATAATTTGACGCTAATAGTAAATCATCAACGTAAATCATGACTATGAGAATTTTCTCCTCCTGTCGCTTCACGAATACGCATGGATCTTGCATGGTTGCCTCCAGACCCATCTCTTGCAGCTTCTCTGTTAGTTTTCGGTACCATTGCAAACCTGATTGACGTAATCCATATAAAGCTTTTTCCATGAAGACGCTTTCTTCCATCTCTCCGTTTACTTATGCTGTCACCACGTCCATTTGATGAATCTCCATGTCAGATTCTGCTGCCAGCGCTGCTAACAGTCTGACTGATGTAAATCGCACAACGGGTGAATACGTTTCATGGAAGTCTTCGCCAGGTCTCTGCGAGTAGCCTTTTGCGACTAACCTCGCCTTCTTCTTGACAGGTAAAGTCCCAGCTTCTTTTGTGCGAAACACCATTTTGCTGCCAATAACTTTCTCATCAGCAGAGCGTTCCACAATTTTCCATGTGCTGCTCTGTACATGCGCCATGTACTCATCTTCGACCGCTCTGATCCATTTTTTGGCATCGCTCGAACTTTTCGCCTCTTCAATTGTAGTGGGGTCACCTGCCATTGCTGTGAATGCCATTTCGCATTCTTCAAAGTCGTTCTCAGACAATGGATTAGAACATTGCTCGTTGACGGGCCCGCCGCTCACTTTTGAATCAGCTGGTTGGTATACTTTGCGTGGTCTACCTCTTTTGCCTGTCCTCAAAAGTTTAGGACGCCCTCTACCATGTTGCTGCAAAACGTCATTGGAATCATCTTCGCTAGATGAGCTCCTGCTTTGTTGTTGCCGCTCATTTATCTTAGTATTTAAAATGCCTTCATCTATGATAATTGCAGAGCTGAAGAAATCCTTGACATCGTTACTTATTATTATCTTACGTTTTTCAGGTGACCATAGTCGATAAGCTTTTGATTCTGTTGAGTAGCCAACCAATACGCATTCTTCGGATTTCGTCTCCAACTTGCCACGGTTGCCGCCCTTTATGATCCCATATGCTTTTGTCCCAAAGATGCGTAGGTGAGCCACTGTAGGAAATTTCTTTGTCAAAATGTGAATGGTATCTCTCCATTTAAACCTTTTGTGACGCATCGGTTTCGGATGTAACTTGCTGTGTTGACTGCTTCTGCCCAAATAGATGGTGGTGCTCCAAATTGCCGCATCATACATCTAGCCATTTCTATTAATGTTCAATTGTTCCGTTCTGCTATGCCATTTTGCTACGGAGTATATGGTGTAAACAGCCTCCATGCTTTCTCAAAAAATCATTAAATTCATTGTTGCAGTATTCGGTACCATTATCCGATTGTAGAGCCGTTATCTTTTTGTTGGTGAAATTCTCCGCTTTTGCTTTATAAGTTTTGAACGCTTCAAATACTTCTGACTTCTGTTTAAGAAAGTATACTTCGCAAAATCTCGAGTGGTCATCAATAAAAGTTACTACATATTTAGAGCCGTTGATTGACTCAGTTCTCATCGGACCGCACACGTCACTGTGTACGATTTCAAGCAGTTCACTGGTTCGCTGTTTGTTGATGCTCTTGTGATTATTTGCAGTTTGTTTTTTGCGTGTACAAATTTCACATTTTGATAATTGCGCCTTATTATCAATGTTCATGCCGTAGGTTTTTCCACTTGTAGCCATTCCCTTCAAATCGTTCTCATTAACGTGTCCCATACGATAGTGCCACATGTTTATGTCATTTAATTCACTCACCTCTGCTTTATTTACATGATGTTGTTCACTATCTATGTAATAAAGGTTGCCGTACCTTTTTGCTTTCAGCCAGACTTCTCCTTTGTTTCTCACAATTACTGCTTAATTTTTTCTAAAATGCACCTCGAAGCCATGGTCTGTGATTTTAAAGACAGATAACAAATTTTGGCGTAAATCTTCGACATAGAATACTTCTTTTAGATCGATATTTTCTCTTTTGTTTTTCCCTTTGATTGCAGTCATGGTTATTTTGCCAATGCCGTTTATTCTCGTTGTGTTGTTGTTCGCTAAGTGCAAAGTCTTTTCAATATTTTCCATTCTATGGAATGCGCCTTTACTTGAACTCATAATGAAATAACATAAGGTGGTCCATTCCCAACAGAGTCGCTCTCTCGCTTGTCCAGTATTTTCAGTGCTTCACTGCTTGTTCAACGAGAAGGTTGGGTGCAGACGTATTTTTTCTGTAAAACTTTTTAACCCTAACGTGCCGATAAAAATGGGCTATTGCAATTATTGCCAAAAAACAATTAAAAGTGAAGCAATAAAATTGGTTACTGTGCCAAAATGCGAAAAAAAAAGAAAATTGTGGGAAAAATGCCTAAGTAGCAGCTTTGGACCAAATTCAAAAATATGCGAAACGCATTTTAATGCAATCGATTTTAAGTCTGTTACGGGCAAAGGCCAGGAATTTAAGAGACAGCGCCTTATGCCTGATGCTTTGCCGCAAAGAGAGAAAGAGCCGGAACCAGAAATTGTTCAAGTGGGCTACTCAAATGCGAGCACAGAAACAGAGTAAGTTTTCTACGAAAAAGTAAATGTGTAAATAACAATAATATTATTTTGTATAGTTTCGGATACGACGTATTTGTTAAAAATAAAAAATTTGTCAAAAAAAAAAGTGATTTGGAAAATAAAGTCAATAATATAAAAGATCAGCTTGAAGGTTTGGTCCGCTTGGAGAATTCTGTTCGAAAAATATTTACGGATACGCAAATTAAAATAATAAAAAGTGTTGGAAAACGATCGGTTTTTAAGTCTGCAGACATATCAGATGCAATATGTCTACACGCCGCTGGACCACGAGCATATAATCATCTGTTTAAAAAAGGCTATCCACTGCCATGCCGTTCCACGCAATACAGTTGGTTGTCTAATATAGACATTAAGCCGGGGACTCTGGATATGGTCATCGGTTTGATGAAAAATGATGAATTGTCAGAAGACGATAAGCTGTGTGTTTTAGCTGTCGACGAAATGAAAGTTGCTGCTGCGTATGAGTACGACAGTTCTTCGGATGCCGTATACGAGCCAGCGAACTATGTTCAACTGGCAATCGTTCGAGGATTGATAAAATCGTGGAAGCAACCAGTTTTTTATGACTATAGTAGAAGAATGGACGCGGATACCATTAACGGCATTGTGGAAAAATTGATGGTCCATGGTTACAGAGTAGTGGCCATTGTGTCTGATCAGGGTGCTGGAAACCAACGACTATGGAGTGAGCTCGGCATAACTGAAAGTAGGTGTGAAAACAATTGAACAAATTACATAGAAATTTAAATTTGTCTTATGTTTTAGCAAAATCATGGTTTAGTCATCCAACATGTGGGCATTTTAAGATTTTCGTCTTCTCTGATGCGCCGCATCTTCTAAAGTTGGTCCGCAACCATTATGTTGACACCGGGTTCAATATAAAAGGGAAAAAATTGACAAAGCAAACGGTTCAACAGGCAATAAGTCACTGCAATAACTCTGATGTATCGATATTCTTTAAAGTTAGTGAAAGCCACATTAACATACCTTCAATGGAGCGGCAGAAGGTGAAATTGGCAACACAGTTGTTTTCCAATACAACTGCTAGTGCAATAAGACGCTGCTTTTCGATAGGGTTTGAAGTGGAAAATGCATGCGAAACGGCCGAACTATTTAAGCTGCTGAATGATTGGTTAGATGTTTTTAATTCCAAATTTTCGACATCTAACACAATTGAGTCCACCCAACCATACGGCAAGCAATTGGATTGCCAGAGGAGAATTTTGGTGAAAATGTCAGAGCTAGTACGCTCGGACATATTTGGTAAAACTCAAAGACTGCTGCCTTTCTAGAAAGGCATTTTAGTAAATAACGCTTCAATCGACGGGTAATGAGTATAATATCAAGTATTTGTTAACAAGTCGGTTGAACCAAGATATTGTAGAGCATTTTTTTGGTGCTATGAGGTTCAAGGGTGGCCAATACGACCATCCGACACCTCTGCAGTTTAAATACAGGCTAAAAAAATATATCACAGGTATTTACAGTTTAAACAGTCAACCTTAGTTGAAATCAACCAAATTTGAATTGTACAAGTCAAATGTTTACTTATATGTTTCAGCAGACTTGTTTTTGTCCGTAATTGTTGGTAGCTATGTTGTGTTTTTTGTGTTTGTCTTCTTTTTTAAGTTATTGTAAGTAATTAATTATACACTTTTATGCAGCTAAGAATACTGAATTGTTGTCTGGTAATGGAGACGTCGAAGAAGATAACACCGCTTGGCTCAATTTAAACGCATGTACTTTAAATACTATTCATACTGTTGAAGTCAAGGAAAATAATAATGAAGAGTTTGACCCTGAAGACGTTGATGCAATAGAGCTCCCTGTTCAATTCGAGGGCAACATAGACGAGATGGCGGAGGATGCCATTGAATATATAGCCGGGTATATTATTAAAAAATTGAGAGTTTATAACAATGACCACACAGACACAACTTTCACCTATGTGGATGAGGTGTCTTGTGGCGGTCTCAAAAAACCTTCAGCAGTATTTAAGCAACAGCTTATGCTTTTAGAAAATGTCTTTAATTTTGTTCTTAAAAAAGAGTTCAGCGTAACAAAAAATATTCATCAAATACTATTGATAGCTGCTGAAAAACTAAATGTCAATATAAATGTTAAAAAATTTTATTTTAAAATTAGAATTTATTTTAGAGTGAAGAACCTTAACAAAAAATTAGCTGTTCAAACGCAAAAGCAACGGTTAATTGCAAATCCAAAATTTATTAAAATAAGACTATAAAATATTAAGTTTTGTTTGTTTTATCAAGAGGGGCGGCTTAGGGTTAATCAACAGACGCTGTCCGCGTTACATTTACACTAAACCATGATGGAATAGCATAAGGTGGTCCCATGGTTGAATTATACAAGGTTAAGTCGTGAGAGCATGCTCGCTCAATTTTTAGGAGCCTGTTGTTAGTCGCAAAGCAGCTGTCAGTTGTGAGTGCGGACGAATTTTTCGTGGAATTTTAAGGTTATGTTACTTTTTTAGAACTATGTTTATATGTTTTATACGTTTATACATGTTTCATGTCATTTTATTTCCTTTACATAATCAGTTTAAATTGTTGTTTACACATGTAGCCAAAAACACAGAAATTCTGCGCAATAAAAATGACGTTACATCTGATGACGTTCCTTGGCTGGACTTGGAGTACTATGAATTGCCAAGCGCTAATTTATCACCAAAAAATTTGTCCACCGAATCTGAGGAGCTGTCAGACCTTGACACTTCTCAATTTGAAGAGCTCGAGGAATTGGCTGAAGATGCACTTGAGTATGTGGCTGGCTACATTATAAACAAACACAAATTACAAAATGATGAAAATTGTGACGCAACATTTACATTTGTTGACCAAGTTTCACGTGGCGGCCTCAAGAAGCCATCGAATCAATTTTTAATGTAGCTAACAAAATTGGAAAAGCTGTTTATTTATTATAACAAAAATACATTTGTTTCAAATCGAAATGTTCTAGCTGTTTTGGTTAATGCTTCATTTGATTGCATTGTGCATTGCATTGATTTGCCACAAAAAATAAAACAGTTTTTTTTTTTAAATCAGAATTCGTTTTAGAATCAAAAACCTTAATTATAAATTAAAATTACAAAAAGATAAGCAAAGAATAATGGGACATCGAAAAATGTTAAAAATATTATTATAAAATTGTTTAATAAATGCTTTTAATATAATTTATACATATGGATTTTCTTTCTTTTAAGTCAAAAATTAACTTCACAATATACAAATGTATTTTCATACAGTGCACGCATTGAACGCTCTGAAATTAGAGCCTCTGTTGAAAAATGTAAACAAAATCACACATCGTTCTATCTCGTTTTTGCACACTAAAACAAGACGATGAAGCAATATCGAAGCAGCAACTATGCGCATGGTTGTCTCACTCCGCTCTCTCGTTGCCTAACGAAATATGAGAGCAAATGAGAGCGAGAGTGAGAGCGAAAGAGTAATTTATTTTTTTGGGGTATGTGTGCTTTGCTTGCGTCAATACAACGAAAATTGTACGAAAACGCATATGAATTTATATGCATTTTTTGCTGCAACAAGGACTAATTTGATTAAATAAATGTTACAAAAGAATTTAACAATTCGGCATTTTAAATGTCTCGCACAAAATAACACAGCAGAACACAAAAAAATCATCCGCGTACGTGCGTCGCTTACAACGTTCGCAACGAGACTGAATCCATGGTGAAACAATTATATAATTGTTTCACCATGACTGAATCGTAAGGCAACAGAAAAAGAGGGCAAGCAAAAGAGCGGGACCAAGGCATGGTTGAATTATACATGGTTAAGTCGTGAGAGCATGCTCGCTCAATTTTTAGGAGCCTGTTGTTAGTCGCAAAGCAGCTGTCAAAGTGATAAGTTGTGAGTGCGGACGAATTTTCCGTGGAATTTTAAGGTTATGTTACTTTTTTAGAACTATGTTTATATGTTTTATACGTTTATACATGTTTCATGTCATTTTATTTCATTTACATAATCAGTTTAAATTGTTGTTTACACATGTAGCCAAGAACACAGAGCGCTCTGAAATTAGAACCTCTGTTGAAAAATGTAAACAAAATCACACATCGTTCTATCTCGTTTTTGCACACTAAAACAAGACGATGAAGCAATATCGAAGCAGCAACTATGCTATCTCTCTTGCACTCGCATGGTCTTATCAACAGGCTCCTTCTGCCGCGCATGACTTAACCTTGTATAATTCAACCATGGACCAAGGTATACTTAACTAGGTAGCATTACTCTCTCTCTTTATTGCCTAAAACGTAAGTACGAAAAATGAGTACGAAAGAGAGCGAGAGCGAGAGAGTAAAGAATGCGTCAACACACCAGTGTTGCCAGATTAGCTTATTTCAGGCTAGATCTAGCATATATGAAAATGGAATAGCTTATAAAATTCGCAAAAAGCTTATAGCCTGAAATCTAGCATTTTTCTAAGTTGATATAGCATATTCTAGCATTAATTTATTTTCGTGACTTCAAGGAAATATTTTACATATTTAAAGTGTTTTACAGTTTACAAATATCGGAGCTTGTTCCTTTATTGCCGATTGTAGCGTGAGCCTAATCAATATGATCGTGAATTGGTATTCTAATCGATAGTGGCATCGATATGTCGGTTGATGCATGAGCGATTTTATTCAATTTGGAAGTGTCTAGTGAAGAAGAAGGTTAACAAAAATGCCCAAAATTATTTATAAGCAATTATTTCGCGATGCATGGCAATCAACAACCAACATTTTTGCTGTAGACACATATGCTGGACGCCCGAAAAAACATATTTGAATTTATAAAATTATTTGAATATTTTAATATATCTTATATTGATGATTTGAAATCACAATTAGATACGGGTTGCGCAGAAGTGGGAAATGTTGCCACACCTACAACTTGCCCTAAAAATATTTAAGCCAAATTAAAAAAATGAGAAATACGTTAATGAATCTGAAAATTCAGAGTTGGATAATTTGTTGACTGACTTAATTTAAATAAAAATCTAATAATTTGTTTGTTTTTCATGAATTTGGATATAGCTTGTTTTTTAGCATATATTCAGCTTATTTTAGCTTATTTTTTCATAGAATCTAGCTTATGCGGGCGCTCAATACCTGGCAACACTGCAACACACTGAAATGTGTAAGTATGTATGATATGTATGTACATACATATGTATGCATGCAGTTATTTTCCTGCAACTGAGACAAATTTTATTGAATAAGAAACACAAAAAATATAAGAAATGTAAATATGTATTTTAATTTGCTATGTACCTTATAATATAATTTTTAACATTTTTTTATTGCCTACAATATTCTGTTTCTGCTTTTGTATTTTAATTTTTTTGTTTAAATATTTAATCCTAAAAAAAATTCTTGTTTTAAAAAAGAATGCTTTTGTTTTTTGTCGTCATCGCTTGTTTTGACTTTCATAATAAAAATCATCCCTCTTGAAATGATTTTCACACACTCTGCTATGTGCTGAAAGATCAACTCCTGCAGACTCGTTCCATAATTGTCTTTTCAAAGCATTATTTGGCACGTGCACACACTTAACGCCAATTTCACATCTTCTTTTACATATAAAGCAATATGGCGGCATACCGAATATCAACAACAAAATTGCTTAGAAAAATGCAAATATATTCGTCCGCGGAAGTGCGTCGCTTACAATGCTCGCAACGAGACTGATTAATTAGGCAATCGACAAGAAAAAATCGTCCGCGAAAGTGCGTCGCTTACAATGCTCGCAACGAGACTGCCGAATAACGAGACTGACGAATAAGGGAATAAAAAGAGGGTGATAGCAATAGTGCGGCTACCTAGTTAAGTATACCTTGAGCGCAAGGTATACTTAACTAGGTAGTCCCGCTCTTTTGCTTGCCCTCTTTTTCTGTTGCCTTACGATTCAGTCTCGTTGCGAACGTTGTAAGCGACGAACGTACGCGGATGATCTTTTTGTGTTCGTTAGGCAACGAGAGAGCGGAGTGAGACTACCTAGTTAAGTATACCTTGCTTGAGCGGGACTACCTTTTTAAGTATGCCTTGGTCCCGTCGGCAGCCGAAGTTTTACGAAGTATCCACTTATTTCAGTGCACGTTTGCTTGTTGAAGAGAAAGGTAGTGTACGGACGATTTTTTTTCTTGTTCATTAACCCTTAAGCGCACACTCATTAATATGAAATATTGCAAATTTTGCTGTAAAGTATACAATTTTAAAATTAAGTACCTAAACCACAACATTTCCATTAAGAATCAAAAACAGCGTTTGATTGGTAATTAAAAACTGTTAAAAATTAAACTTTAAAAAAATTTCTCGTCTTTTATTATAAAAATGCCATATTCAAACCCTACGGACATGCTAAGGGTTAATCAACAATCACATTGCCGCCTCACTCACACTCAATACGACACTCAGTATACTTTGTTCATTTCACTCGCACATATTGCAAGCATACAATAAGTGGATGGCTGTTGCCGACGGGAACACCTTATGTTATTCCATCATGCACTAAACGTGCTGTTAATTACGGAATGGACCACCTTATGTTATTCCATCATGCTTGAACTCATGTGTGCCGAACATCCACTGTCTAGACATCATGAACTACCGTTTTGCCTCTCTGCATACATACTTTGAATTTCGCTTAGCATACTCTCATTAGTAGCTCTCTCTTCTGTATTTTTTGCGATTCCGTTTTTGTTTCGGCAGTCTTTTGGTATGTGGCGGCCACGCGTTATTTGCAAAACTTAAAAATGCCTAAAGATATATATAAGCAAAAATTCCGCGAATGCTGGCTACAGCCGCCAGATTTTAAAAACTGATTGTGTCGCGATGCTGCAGATAGTAATAAAGCTTATTGCAAATACTGCAAATGCAGTCAACTCAAAAGTTGACCAAATTCGCGCGCACATGGCTACAAAAAAACATGTGCAAAACACTTCATCTTTTAATCAACCAAACCAAATTAGTTTTAGTGCAGTAAAACCGACTGAGTTTTGTCGCCAAGAAGCTGCATTAGCTATGTTTGTCGCCCAGCATTGTGCGATTGAGCCGGTCGATCACCTAAGTGAATTAAGTAAAAACTATTTTGGCGCCAAAGACATTAAATTGCACAGAACCAAGTGCACAAGCCTTATTAAAAATGTGTTGGCTGTGCATTTTAATGAGGATTTAAAAGAGGACCTGGGCAACGAGAAGTTCAGTCTTTTGATTGACGCATGCACCGACATTAGTATAACCAAGCTCCTAGGTAAGTAATAGTAGTTAAAAGAAGCAAATATATTTTAAGTATTGCGGTATTTTCAGGCGTTTCTATAATATAATACAGTACGCAACGTGAGGAAATTATATCGACGCTCCTTTCTCTGGTTCCAATTGAAAGTGGAGGCGCCGAAAACATTATCCATGCCCTACTAAATGAGCTTTCTCGGCATAAAATACCCGTATCTAACTTAGTAGGAATCGGCATTTGTTATTTGTTATAAGTGAAACGTACGCATGGTTCTGCAAGAGTTCGGGTAGGCAAATTGCCTATAGAGATTTATATAAATGTATTAATAATGATGAGGTAGAGTGAACTTTAAATCAATTTTATGTGTTTAAGCATATTTAATGAATTTCTATTGTGTTTGTTTCAATATTAACTGTACTAAAATTACCAATTTAAAGTTCATACTTGTCCTACCCGTTTGTAGTAAATGTGTGTTAGTATTTTTAAGTATGTTTAAGTATTTATTTTTATATTAAATTTTAAATATCCCAAGGCTCCTCTTAAAATCACCAAAGTCGCTGACACCAGATGGCTATCCATTTAAAATGCAGTAAAACGCATAACGACGCAGTGGATTGAGCTAAAGTTGCTTTTTCAATCTGCAGCATTGACGGAAAAGTGTCACAAAGCAAATATATTGAGCGGCTTATACAATGACGTTAATTATTTATATTTGATGTTTTTGAAACCGATTCTTGCGGACATGCAACGAATCAATAAAAACTTTCAAAGCAAGGACGCCGACCCTACTAAATTACTGGGTGATTTGATTCTGGGCATTAAGGCTTGTTGTCACATACACCGTAAACCGAAACCGAAACCGAATTCAGTACATTTGCGACTGCGATAGAAACTGCAACTGAAACATCGGTATTTTTCAGTTGCTAGCAATCGTAATCGAATTCAGTACATTAGCAACTGAAACAAAAACAAGTACTTTAGACTTTATTCTATCGCTGTTAACCGACGATCACCTGTTTTCTACAAACGCAGCTAACTGAACGCTGGTCAATTCTTTGTGTTTTCCATGTGAATTGCATGCGTGAAAATAAACTTTAAACTAAAAACTAATTAAAAATTATGTCCAACAATCAAAAAGTTAAATTAAGTTTGGAAGACGAGGAGATACTGATAGAGTTTGTTAAATCGAACCCAGTTCTCTACAACGTAAGGCACAAGGACTTCAGAAATACAACACACAAAAATCACTTGTGGTTAAAGTTGGCAAACGAAATGTCTCTGGATGGTAATTTATTTTGCGTGCTTTGTGATCAATTTCATCTTATGTTTTGTTTTATGTTCATTAATATTTCAATACAGTTGATGTCGTGAAGAAGAAACGGGTAGCAATGCGGGACTATTTTGTAAGAAATAATGGCAAGAAAACAACCGGCTCCGCAGCGCAAGCACCCAGCAAAAGAGACGAATCACTTTCTTTTTTGCTGGAAAGCTGGAGGGAAGCGAATCAGAACAGAAAGATTGAATATCTTCCCCCGATGGTGAAAGAACGTTTAATGTATCCCAAGAATTCTCTTTGAACGGTGACTCTGTGCTCTCATCAAAACCAAATGCCGCTGCTGCTGTATTGGTTATATTTACTGATGACAAAGATTTTTTGCCACATAGAAAAAATAAATAAATAATAAAAAATTTTGAATTAAACATTTTTTTGGATTTTTTATTCATTGCATCATATTTTCCTGCCAATGCACTGCACCAATTCCATTGAAATAAGCTCTAAACTTGTCTCGAATGGCTACTCCTTCGCTATGGGGCCTACCAATTGCACTTGTTATCCCAATCAAATTTTCTGCAGGTGAAGCCACATCATCGGTGTTTTCGAAAATCGATTCCGATGGACTTGGGATGCGCATCAAATTATGCAGTATGCAACGACCCAGCACAATTTTGTCGATTTTTTCAGGTGTTGTGTGAATGGGAGTGAAGAAAATCTCTGTTGTCCTCCTTGCACGGCAATGTCTATAGTTGTAAATGGCTTTAGTTTTATCGTGCAGCGACTGTGCTCTTGGATATGGCTTCATCATGGCAGTGTTCAGAGCAAATGCTTCATCACCAATCACAACGTTTGGCAATTCAACGTTCATTAATGGCAAAGCAGCAGGAGGTGGAATATTAAAATTGCCATTGTTTATCAACTTGCCCTTTACACTTTTCTGGAAAATGCCTGTGAAAATTTGCATTCAAAATCAATTTTAAATTTTTTTTTGGAAATAACCATTGGTTTCTTACCTGCGTCTCCTTCTCTTCCGTTTGAACCAACGTCTACTTTTTTTTTTCCTGTTTTTATACTCGATACCGAAGGTAAAGAGTATATTGGGATTGTGCAATGTCCGTCATGGTGTCTGTCCGTCTGTCCGTCTGTCCGTCCGTATGAACGCAACTTTTTTCCACACCCTTCAAGCTAGAGACTTGAAACTTTGCAAATCGCTTTATCTATGGCATAGTAAATTAAAGTGTTAAAATTGGAGTTCTACGATAACTAGGAGGCTGGCAAATCGATCAACTCGATAACGCAAAATCGATAGATGCAGCTATTTCGCAAGCCCTTACAGCTAGAACTACCAAATTTGGGGAGAAAATAGCTACTACCAACCCCCAAAAAACTGCATCAAAAATTTTGGAGCCACGCCCACCCATTCCTCCTCCAGCCCCCCCCCCCCCCGCAGTTTAACACCAAAAATGCCCATATCTTCAACAGTTTTTGAGCTAGAGCCATCAAATTTGGTGCCAAGATAGGTGCTGACGATCCCCAATCAAAATCATAAAAACTTTGGATGCCACGCCCATCTATACTGCCCTAGCCGCCCTCAACCGCCACAACGCTTCGCTAAAAACAGTAGTGCGTGTATCTTCCAAAGTGTTTGAGCTAGAGTCACAAAATTTGGTGGGTATATAACTTGTAATGACCCCCAAAAAACTGCATCAAAGTTTTGGAGCCCCACCCTCCCATTCCGCCCCCAGCCCCCTCGCAGCTTAAAAACAGAAATGCTTAAGCTGCGAGGTGGCTGTTGCAGTTTTTAAGCTAGAAACACCAAATTTTGTGCCAAGATAGGTGATTACAACCCCCAAAAAAATTCATAAAAACTTTGGATGCCCCGCCAATCCATACTGCCCAAGCTGCCCCAAACCGCCCCAATGCTTCACTAAAAACGGGAATGCGTGTATTTTCCAAAGCGTAAAAGCTAGAGTCACCAAATTTGGTAGGAAGATAGCTGTTAACGATCCTCAAAAAACTGCATCAAAAATTTGGAGCCACGGCCCCCCGTTCCCCAGCCCTTTGCATTTTGAAATCAAAAATGCCTATATTTTCCACAGCTTTTGAGCTAGAGCCGCCAAATTTGGTGCCAAGATTGGAAGTGAAGAAACCCAAAAACTTTGGATGGCGCTCCCCACCCATACCGCCCCCAACCCCTCTTCCACCATATTCTAGCACATAGCATATAGATAGCAATTGACATCATACACAGATCTTCAGCTACAATTTTGATGCCACGCCGCAGCCCCAACCACCCCTCACCAAATTTGGAAGAAAGATAGCTGAAAACGACCCACAAAGATATGCATCAAAGTTTTTGAGCCACGCCTCCCCACCCCCCGATTACCCAGCCATTTGCATTTTGAAATCAAAAACACCTGTATCTTCCACAAGTTTTCAGCTAGAGTCACCAAATTTAGCGCCAAGATAGGTGATGACCACTCGCAATAATCTGCAGCATGGATGTCACGCACATCCACACCACCCCCAGATCCCCTTCCCCATTTTTGACAAACTTTGATCTAGAGTCAAGAATTTCGGTAGAAAAATAGCAATTGACATCCCCACGATCTGCTGCACAAATTTGTGTGCCGCGCTCACCCATGCAACCTCGAGCCATCCCACATTTTATAACATTTTGAGCTAAAGTCACAAAATAGGTACAAAAATATATCTGCTTCAAAAAAATCACAGGCCACACAAACCCTTTTTGCCCCTATCCTTTTGAATTGAAATTAACTGAATTCATTTAATATTATTTTCCTAGTTAAGTATTTTCTACTTAAAGCAAAGTTGTAATCTTTATCATATAAGGTGTAGCGCCATCTAGTTTCATCTTGTGCAGCCTATCATTCGATACTTAGGCCTTGTCTCAGTGGGTGGCGCTGAATGGTCTCTTACATTGTGAATGAACGCAAATATGGCGATTACGTAACGACTACCAAAATCTAAACATCAATGTTGTTTTTGCGAACTTGTGTTTTGTGTATTCTTGCTTGATCGCATACATACATAATGCACTCGCTTTGGCATAATTATAAGCTTTGCCAGATAAGTTACACCTACGCATGGAAATGCAATGCATATGAAATGTAAGTGTCTCGACTTTACGCATTTTCAATTTCTCTTTGTTGCTGGTCTTTTTCAATTTAAAGGGAACGTTTAATTCAAAGGCTTCAAATAACGCAAAATTTAGCGTTGCCAGTAAGTGACAATCTAATCACAAGTAGTCTGTGTCAAGGTATAATTAACAAGGTAGCCGCACTCGCTCTCGCGTGTTGACTTAAAAAAGTTTACTTTATATAAGTACGAAAGAAAGCGAGAGCTTAATGAATTTCTGGCTTGCGTCAAAATTTTTCAGCGGAGTTGTGTCACAACATTTAACTCGAGATTGAATATTAGACAACAGTAAAGCGGGCTACAAAATGAGTGCGACTACCTTGTTGACAATACCTTTGGCTGTTCATATTAGTTGTTGAGTTGCCAGTGTTGCCAGTAAAATAGAATTTCAATTGGTTGGCTGCTAACTACACCAATACTTAGAAATGCAACTCAAATGCTATACTCAAAGCATGATACAATAACACAAGGTAGTCTCGTCGGTAGCAGAGGCTCGTCGTTTTTGTAGCTTATCGACAGCATGATACAATAACACAAGGTAGTCTCGTCGGCAGCAGAAGGTAGCTTATCGCAAGGTATACTTTAAGTATACCTTGGCTTATCGTATGCTTGCAATAAGTGCGAGTGAAAAGGCACTTTGTAAAGTGAGTTCGAATGGAACGGCAGTATAGCGTGTTGAGTAACCCTAGAATGCCCGTGTGGCTTAACATATAATTTTATAATACAAAGATGTACATTATTTTTAAAGTTTTATATTTAATAACTTTGAGTGTGAAAGCAATCGTTGTTTTTGATTTTGAACACTTGTTTTGTTCTTGTTTAGATTCTTAATTCTAAAAAATATTCTAATGTTAAAATAAAAATTTTTGACCGACTTGTCAATAGCAACATTTTCCGCTGCCAGCAATAATTTTTCTTGCTTGTCAAAGAGAAAGGTTGTGGTGCGGACGATTTTTGTTTGATTTTGTTTGGTGAAATTAATCCTAAAGTGCCAATAAAAATGAATTATTGCTCTTATTGCCGCAAGCATGTACCGGGCGTTAAAATTATTCATTCACCGAAATGTGAAATGACAGATGACAGATGCGATAATTGGCTAAATATCGAACTGTGTACCCAGTGTACAGAAAACAAAGAGAACGAGCAAGATATTGAAGATTTTGACATTGTCAACAATATACCTGCAGACAACGACATGGAAGAGTTGACGGAAGATGCCATCAAGTATCTTGCACGATACGTTGTTAAAAAACTTAGGCTATGTTTTGTTTCAAACAGTTCAACATATACATATGTTGACGAGGTGTCGCACGGCGGGCTTGTAAAACCTTCCATTGAATTTAAAAATAAGCTTAAACAACTCGAAATGATTTTTGTGTATAACATGAAAGATGATGGTCAAATAACCAAAAAAGTAAAAGAAAAATTATTGCTGGCAGCGGAAAATGTTGCTATTGACAAGTCGGTCAAAAATTTTTATTTTAACATTAGAATATTTTTTAGAATTAAGAATCTAAACAAGAACAAAACAAGTGTTCAAAATCAAAAACAACGATCGCTTTCACACTCAAAGTTATTAAAAATAAAACTTTAAAAATAATGTACATCTTTGTATTATAAAATTATATGTTAAGCCACACGGGCATTCTAGGGTTACTCAACACGCTATACTGCCGTTCCATTCGAACTCACTTTACAAAGTGCCTTTTCACTCGCACTTATTGCAAGCATACGATAAGCTACCTTCTGCTGCCGACGAGACTACCTTGTGTTATTGTATCATGACTCAAAGTGCGTTAGTCCCGTTACATTTGGCGCGTATTACTCTCTGCTCTCTTTTTCTCAATTTGAAACGAACGCTTTCATCAAAAGCATCAAAATAACAAAACGCAACATTTATATTTATTATTATTGATTATATATTTTTGAAATAAAGTAACTTTTAATTCAATTAATATAACTTGCCTTATTTAAACCTTAAATCAAACAATCGCCACAAACCCGCCTCGAACTTTGACGGTTGCTTGGTTCAGGCGTTAGATATGCCTGATTGATGAAGACACAAATCTTAATTTGACGTCAATGAAACACATAATCATTTCTTTATTTGCCAATTTGAACCATTTGCCTCAAACATTCGCAAATCAATAGCGGCTAAGAAGATGGCACATTAAATATTGCACATACGCCGCGTAGATCGCTGGCATAATACCTGCAAGTAGAATGGTCAAACTATTTCACTTGAACTTCGATACCTGAGCACTCTTGTTAGTTGCTTTTTAACTTGTTGGGCGAACAAATCGGTGAAACTAAAAACTTGCTGCCTTAACGCGCACTTATAGACCGAATTCGCTTTGACACCTGCTGCAGTCAGCCAGCAAGCAGCAAGGAATCCTGCAAGTATGTCAGGTCCAAGTTGGCAGTTGAGCAACTTGAGTTTAAAGTTGCGCCAGAAATTTGGCCAGTTTAAAAATAAAAATATTAACTATTATGAGCAACAGTGAGTTCTAACTTTATTCCTACAACCAGCCAGAAGCTTAAACACTGAAAATTGCCCCGAGAATATGCAACTCCAACTGAGAGCACTTCAAATTTGTTGCTAATGTACCACTTTTAGTGTGAAACTTTCAACAGATTGAGCCTTTATGGGACAATTATGTATTTAATTGATATAATGGCGGATCTTTCGAAACAAATATTCAGTCCATCGAATTCAAAAGTTGCTCAAACTCAAATTCTTAAAGCAATTTAGTTCAAACTATCAAATATCAAGAGGAGATTTCGGTTCAATATTCAAATTTACTCATACATATGTTTGGAGATATTGATTTGGTTGCTTGGTGGGGGACACAAGGGTTGATAGTTGTAGGACTCACCTGACTTTCGGTAATGGTGACGCCACGCTTTTCATATTTACTGCTTTGTTTTCGTGACAAGGGCGTGGAGCTGCTGCCGGCAGCTACACTCAGAAATAAATATAGTACAAATAAGCATATTCACGGTTAATTCAACTATTTTCGTATATAATTTCATTCCTAATATGAAATTGCTTAACTTGACATGCGCACATGTTAAATCAAGAATTACTACGAAGTAGTAAAATCAACATTTTTCATAGTTGATTTGAAGTGTTGGGGTATTTAATTTAACTATTAAAAGTATTTAATTTCAAAATGCTACGTTTTTAATTTGACAATGGTTTAAAGTTAAAGTTAAAACTTTAATTCTTAATTCAACTATATAAAATAGTTAATTTAAAATTTTCTCATATTGAAATAAATACTTTAAGAGTTTAATTTAACAACTGTGCATGGTAAAAATGAAAATTTTCAGCTTTAATTTAACGATTTTAATATTAGAAATAAGGAAGATAATTATTTGAATCAAAGAATGCAATGTCATTTTAGGCATAGACTGTATTCAATTCAAGTAGTCATACTCCTGAAAATGAAAACTATAATTTTCAATTCAAACACCCAAAACTTTTAAATCTAGGCATAATGTTATTTAATTCAAATATTTTTCATGATAGTTTTAAACATGTGTAGATATTGAATTAAATACAACGATGCTTTATTTTTAATATGTAAACCACTCAAACTAAAGTCTGTTGTATGTAAGTTTAAGTAATTTATTTGCATTATTAGATATAATATCCATAAATTTTTTACAAAAATATACTAGTTTTTTCTTACATATTATAAATTTATGAAAATTAAAATAAATTCGTTAACAAGACTTATATCTTAAATAAGTATTTCCATTATTAATAGTATATATATATGCATAGGTAATGTTGTAAATTCAGTAATTTCTTTTATAAGAGTTTTATGCATTTGTGTTCCAATGTCAAATGACTGAAAATGAGGAGAAAATTCTTTAATAAAAATTTCATGGCAAACAACATGTATACGTTCAAACTTGTGAAAAAAAAAAAATTTGACAGCCTGTGTCAGATCACACGGGCGCATAGGTTAGCCGTAGAATACGTCTGTCCTTGTGCAACAAAAATTATGAAGCGGTAGCCTAATAACAACAACCACATAGATGTTTTGTTTTATTTTTAATTGTGTTTGTTGTCATTTGGCTAATTTTTTCCTTTTTACTGCAATACTGGTTAGCATCTCTGATATAAATTTAACAAACATTGACTTGAAATAGAAATATATATTTACATAATTTATTACATCAAAATTTGTGCATAATTAAATCTAAAATTGTATTTTTGTTTTATGTTTGAAATGTGACTTTTGATACGACAGGTTTGTGAAAGGAAAGGTATGATATGTAATTCATTAATGATACACTTAAATTTCTAGCAAATACTAAATCTATATTGGTTAGAGCTAAGGTGGTTGCTGCATTTTTAATATACTTTATTTAGAATTTTTCTTCCATAAATTCTGCAAATGAACAATCATTTGTCATTTCTAAATTAAAATCACCTACGATGAGCATGTCCACCTCGGTGTCAACTGTGAAATTCTTGTCTATTAGTGCAGTGAGGTGAGAATATTTCATCAAAGCAGAAAAAAGCATTTGTTGCTTGTTGTTTTGGGAAACATTTGGATGAAAGTACACAGAGCCAAGAATAAATTTTTTTTGATTATTAATTTTAATTTCAGACAGACAAATGTCGCCTACATCGCTATCGACCAGTTGCCTGTTTGAAATATCGATTGGAGTACAGTATGTTAACATGGTACTTTTTGCATAGATTGCTACTCCAGATGCACGACGACGTTGCTGTAAATTATTAAAATGCGAAATTAATTGTTCAATATTCATTTAAATTAACTTAATTCACAGTAACTGTTCACAAGATGCGAAAATCAGGGCTGCCACCGTAAAGACGAATTATCGATAGTTTAACTCACGTTAGTTTATATGATATTTTTGCACGGGCATATTTTTTGTTTTGGTGCAAAAGCATAATTAAATGTGCAACACAAACAATAAAACATGATTTCGAAAACTTGCACGCAAATTTCAGAATTGGGGTAAACATATTTTATTGTGTTATAATTGTTTGGGGCTGACGCTTAAGCTGAGCTTGTTCACCCCTGGCACGGAAGAATTTATATATGAAAATTTAATTATGCCCAAATATCTTATTGAAATTTCCACATTTAGAAGCTATCAGTCATGACCGCATGTATATCAAACGAAAGGAAATCAAGTCTACTTTGTATTAAAACAAGTTTTAATCGATTCTCTGGCGGAATTTTTGAGCTATGTCCAATTGAAAAAAAAGTAGTGATTTTTGCACTGATTTTTTGCCTTAAAAAGTTATATATTTGGCAAAATTATTATAAATTTGAATGTGGGAATGTTTGTTTACCTCATCTCAACTTAAATTCGAAAAACTCAGATTAATTGATTAATTATTGAGATTGCTAGAGCAATTTAAAGTCTTCAAAATGAAGCAAAATTTTGCATGTTTTTGGTCTCATTTTTTCAATAGAAAATGTAATCACTTCATATATATATATAGCTTAAAATAAAGGTTGAAGCCTTAGCTTTAAAATGAAATTAATTTGAGGAAAATCTATTCATTAGTTCATGAGCAATGAGCGATTTTGTGAAGCAACCATATTACAACAACAACTTTTTTGGATAGCACACTCATACCGAAACGTAAGACGTATTCTACGTCAAAAAAGTTTATCTTTATAAAGACTGACTTCATCATCAATTTTAGTTGCTAAATAATAATTTTCCTTATATTTAATTCCTTTATATTCAAATTCTTTACAAATATCTAATGAACTATAATTTATTTGTTCATGTTTTAAACAAGTAATATCTTTAACAGGTATATTTATTTAAATTTTGTGTTATTTACATAGGGGGAATGCCTTTTTCGTATTGTAAAAGGAAGTGAGAAAATTGAAGGCAATTTTTCATAGCTAAGGATCATGATGGATTTACCCTAGAGTTTGTACAACTTTAATAAGACTTAGCATCCTTATGTTTAGCTTCAAAGCGCATTACCCAACAGTTTCTTAAAGGTCCACACTTTAAAATGGATGTTGGGTAATGAACCATGAAGTGATGCTTCGGTTTTAATGTAGGGCCATATAATTTGACATACAAAGTGTGATGTGTTTTTATTTTTGTAGCCAACTCTTTTAAATCGAAAGGTGAAAGTTTGCATTGGAAGATAATATCAACTATTTCCAATAAAGCTATAAATAATGACCAATGTTCATTGTTCTCGGGAATTAAATCTTCAATCATTAAAGGCAAAAAGTGAATGAAACTGAATGGTTCGCTTGCTGTCATTTTTAATTTAAATTTTTTTAACATATTAGCTTCGATAGAGATAGAAATATTTCCACTTTCAATTTCTCCAAATGAAAATAGTTTCTTCCTGTTGTTAATAATATCTAAAGTTAAAATTTTATCTTTTATAAGTGAACTCAAAATATTACATAAATCATACACACAAACTCCTTCTAAAATGTCGTGCATTAAATCAAAATAAAAGTTTTCAACAACATGAAAATTTCTTAACTCATTAAATATACAACTTGATTTTATGCCCGTGTCTTTATAATTATTGGCCTCTACATCATTACGGTACGATTCTGTACTGCGCAGATGCTCGTTGTGTTGCACTGAATCGCTTTTCATTTCTGTATTAATTCTACTGCAAGCTCTGCAAAATCTTTTGGATCTAAATGATTTAACAAATCCCAATAATGAATTTAATCCTAGATTATCTCCTAATATAAGCCCCAGTTCAAGATAAATTTTTTTTGTTCCTTTAGTAGTACTAATGTCAAAGCCATTTTCTAATGATTTAAGTTCACGCAAAATATGGTAGTATGTTGCTTCATAATCACAATTTTTAAGTATACTTGATGAAATATACGCAAACGGAAAAATTAAATTTAATTGAGATTGTAAATATTGAGGCAAAGTTGGAAAGGAATAATAAAATCCACAAATCGATGATACATGTGTCCCTACAGTATTATTAATTTGAAATTCATCGAAATATAAATGAAAAGGTATGACAATATCACTCTGTGAATAGTTTTTCAGCCTTTCTAAAAATGTATCTGAATTATAAAAATGTATCAACGAATTATTATTTATCATTTTTTGACTGTCAAGAATTAAATTCAAAACATTGGGTAGTTCCAAAAAAGATTTCATTTGAAATTTAACTGGCATAACATATACGTCAAGTTTTTTGGGCAAAAGACAAACATTTCCATTACGAATTTTGGGTGAAATTACATTATTTATTACAAAGCATTGAGGATCTTCAAAAAGTTTATTTTTTTTTTTTAATTTTGCAGAGTAGATATTCTGATTTAATATCGCCAAATATATTTTGCCCCAATAAGCTTGAAATTGATTTCAAATCATTTAAATGGCATTGTTGAGAAGTATCAACAATAATCAAATTAATAGTATTTTATATGCAAGAGAGTAAACTAGATATCATATCTTGAATTATCAAAATTTCATTTCTTGGCATAAACGGTTGTGCATGTAGACGCAGTGTTAACACTAATGCTTCTCTGTTTAAATTATTTATATGTTCAACCTGAGAAAAATTTTTTTTTCAGCATAAACTCTAGTTGGTGTGCTTGACTCTTTTACACGTGAATCAGTAGTATTATCTAAATTGGAATCATTACAATTTTGCTGTTTTGTTTCAGCGTCGTTTTGATGCATATTAAGTAAATGCTTTTTAAAAATGTACATTTTAGAAAACATCTGATTGCAGTTACAAACTTTACATTTTATAGGGCTTTTCTTAGATATAAAATGATCATTTTTCAAATGATTTATTAGCAAATCAGCTGATGCAACAGCTTCATTACACTTAAAGCAAGGATACATGGCTATTTATTCAAAAAATTAATTAACCCGGTTAAGATTGACGATTTTAAGCCAAATTTTGTATCAATTTGAAAAAAATATGTTTGAATGAATTGCCATGGCAGCTCTGCACAAGCCGGGTATTTTAAATTAAAAACCATATAAATTTTAAATGTAGCTTCTAAGCTTTCAAGAAATGAATTAAACTTATAAAGTGTGCCGTCGAAATATACATAAAATGCTGATAAGGAAGTGCAGTCCATTCCTTGCACTATTACAAATGGCTGCACTGTGGTGTCATTTTTAAAATTTTTTTCTATTATTTCATTCAGTTTTTGATGATAATCATTTATCAAAAGAATGCGTAGCGCAATTGCTTCCTGGGAATCTATTATTGTTGCTTTGTTTTTTTTTGTAGATGATTTGCATTTATACCAAGTAGAAGGCGGCAAAACTGCTGACAGAAGGACTGTAATTATATAGTCCACCGAATCTGTGAAAAATAAATATTAGTGTACAAGAAAGTAAAAAAATTAAAGCTCTTAAGCATACCTATTGAATCTGCAGAGTCGATCTTCTTTAGCATCGCCTTGCAGACATCATTTTTGATTTCTGCTTTAAAGTATATTACAATTTTTTTTTTAAATTCATCCCACTTCGATTTTAACAAGCAGCCCTTATCGGGATATAAGCGACAAAAATTAATCTGAAATTATATTTAAAAATATTTGTATAAAAATATATACTAAAACCATATTAAAAAATATAACAATACATACATATTAATTATATATTTATATTAAATAAATAATAATAATATAAATATTAATTACTATTTAACAAAGCTTTAGTATAAATTATTAAGTAAGATTGCATATAAAAGACTTGCCAAATCTACACCATCACTCGCTAATTATTTAGGCCATTCTTTCATGAAATCAACAGGTTGATAAGTGATTCAGTCTTTACGACGCAAATGATAAGTTTTTTTCCATTTGTCGATCACAATACCCCAGTCTGACATATCCCTTTTCAGATCTGCTTTCAAAGCCGTACAAATTATATGGTCGAATTCGGGTACATCGCTTGGCATGGAAACATTCAATTCTGAGATAGTAGCCATTTCATTTGTTTTATTTCGTTTAGCTTTTGAATTAGTGAACTTTGAGTATAATTTACCACTCGGATTAAAAAGTAAATTTCCTTGTAAAAGATAACATGAACTTAGAATAATTAAAACTTTTATAGGTATATATTTACTTTTGCAGTGCACTCCGATTGAAATATATCAATTATTTGATCCACAATTCATGGGTAATCAGACGTTCTTAGCATACAGTGGTTCCACTTAGCTTCATCCACAATTATTGAAATCAATTTATCTCGCTCCGTATTGGTGAATAACTTATTTTTTTCATAATAGTTTAATAAAAATTTTCCTTTCGAAGTGTTTTTTAGAACAGACCCAACATCATATATGTCGAATTTAATGTAAATAAATTTTATATTTTATGGTTATTAAAAGTGCTTACAAGTATAGATCCATGCTCGCTACTTGATACTATCGAAGTGGACGAAGGGGCTTTACGCAGCCACGAAACCAATTTTGAATTCACTTCAAGAGTCTCATCATCAATATTAAACTGAAATTATTTAAATAAATAAAAACTTTAAAATAAAAACAAGAAACAAAAACAAGCTTGAGTTTAACTTACAAGACATAAATCCCGCATGAACAATGCACAAAATGTACAATATATAACAGTGTACTTACTTCATTTTTCCGCCAAAAAAATAATTTTTCACGAAATTCTGCCCGCACGCCAATGTGTGATATTGCATT